>VCJN01002501.1:0-199038 GCA_006384855.1 Tetraselmis striata
AATCGTACCATGACCTCTGGGATGTTCAGCAGAACGAGCTGCATGGCGTGCTGATCAGGGTGCTGGTCGAGCTTGAGCAACACCTGACCTGCCGGCAGGCAGTGGCCCGGCAGGTGGGAGTTCCTACCGCTGCTGAGTCACCATCACTAACACCCTCAGGAAACGAGTGATGGCGGATGTTTTATCCCCTTCAAAGCAGCAAATGTTGACCCACATTACCGCCTGGCTGCTGTGGCTCCCCTCTCGCTGCTGCAGATTGTGGCTACTCTGCTAGACTGCACCCTCTGCCCGCCAAAGAGCCCCGCTGACGTTTTGATATCCCGAGACTTGCACGTGGGATCCCCCCCCCCCCCCCCCCCCCCCCTCCACTTTTCCTTTCCTCCCTGGTGGCAATCACCTGTAGGATCACAGCGTAAAGCGTGTGTTGCCATCATGTTGTTGGCAGGATGCAGAGGGCGAGTGGATGGGTTGGCGCATCTACCGCCCGTGCTGGATTGCTGTGCTAGATGGGACTACCACAACTGCTCCCTGTACTCCCCCCCCCCCCCCCCCCCCCCCTTACCCTCTTTCCTTTAAATGCACATATCAGATAGCCTCCCTCCCCCTTCCCCGTCCTCCTTCCTCCCCCCCCCCCCCCCCCCCCCCTCATTTCCGATTTTTGCCTTGATTGATGCCCCGCGCAGTGATTCAGCCAGAACAAGAAGCAAGCGCCAAAGAGCTCCTCTACAACACACTGTTGCAGGCGGTGTCTGATATGCTGAGCCAGCTGGACCTACGCTACCACACGAAGCGGTGCGCATTCCCGAACATGTTGCTGTGTTTGTTTATGTTCCACCTTTTAACAGTCCATGCAGCGGCTTGTGCGTTCTTGCAGACCCTTCATTGACATGTTGCTTATTGGTCAGCAGACCGGTGGAGGCAGAAGAAACTGGTAGCGAGGGTGAGGAAACAACAGAAGATGCGGTCCTCGCAGCAGAGATCGGGCATGGGCTGGAGGCAGCAAACACGGAGCATATGTCTGCCTTTCTCAATCTTTCTGGTATCAGCATCCCTTGCAATGGCCCAGGATCCCATAGTGTCAGAGATCCAGCTTACTGGTGCACACTCGGAATGTTGCGCACTCGGATGACCATGTTTTTATGCTTGCCAAAAGTCAAGTGCCAGATTGGCCTGCGCAGACAAGTGGTGTAGTGACGCAATGTGCGTCGTTTGCAGCCTTTGTGTGCGATGTTCTTCCACACTGCGGGGCGGAGTGGTTCAAGCCATGGGCGTACCGACTCAGCCTGGAGATCTACCAGGCAGCCCAGAACTACGAGCTGCTCAGTGGGAACTATCGCATGCTAACAACCTGCCTGGAGCTATGCAAGGCTGCAGGTCGGTGCCCTGTGCATTAGCCATGTCTGCGGGGACAGGCGGGGCGCTGCCGGAAGAGGACTCGATTGACCGAGCATGCGTGCACGGGTCCCCAGGGCTACTGGACCTGACGGTGACCGAAGGGGGCGATCCGGGGGGATGCTTGGAGCTCTACTCCCTCATGGCTGGCCGCATGCTACTGGCAGCTAGGCGCTTCAAGGCAGGGCCATCACCCACCGGTGCCCATTTGCTATCATATTTCACGCAAGAAGATGCTGAAGATTTCCCCACTCGATCCGTGTGTCCTGCGACCTTCTTAACCTAACAGCCACTTTTTTTGTGTCACCCGGATGTCATCCCGCTGTCGCTGTCAGGATGAGCTCTTGGGCGCCTGCCTGGAGTACCTGCTGGCCGTGCCCATTGGCATCCTGCGCCTCAGGCAGCTGGTCCCGGCAATGCAGTCTGCCCTGCGTCTGGGACAGAGCTACCCCCCAGTCGCGGCTGTGGCTATGAGCGCACTTGAAAGGTGTGGGGGCTGATGAGCTGCGCGGATAGTGTGCGATTTCCCTTCCTTCCTAATGTCTGTCCGTGGCAATGCAGATGGGAGGCAGAGGCGGCCGCAGACATGCAGACCATTCTGCCTGATGTTGTCCCCTTCATGGGGGTTTACCTGGAGGATAGCATTGCTTTGCCTGGATACCAGTCGGACAGCAGGCCGACCAAGCGGGCGAAGAAGCGTCGCCGTCGTCAATTTGAGCAAAGCAGCCGCCACATGTATGAGCAGCTGCAGCTACGAGTGGCAGCCTGGCTGGGGCGTGTGGGCGCAGATGTGCACTTAGTAATCAGCGGTGCACCTGAGGGCAGTGTAGCGCCTGGAGAGGATATCACAGTTGGCAGCGGCGGCAATGAACTTACGCGCTGGGGTGACGGCGCACACCATCTCGGGCTGGAAGTCTGGTGGAGGGGGTGGTCCAACTCCCAAGCAGTCTGGCTTGACGACCTGCTTCCCGTCATTGCTGACCTCTCAGAGCACAGCGCGGACCGCCACACCCAGGTAACTTCCCGCAAATGCCCCGTTGTGGCATGGCGTGCCCTCCAGCGTTAGGGCTTGGTTTTAAGCTGCCTCTTAGCCATCATTCTCAGCATATGCGCACGCATGTGTGTGAAGGGGGGGGGATTGATGAGCCCGGATCACGGATTATATTAATGTACACGTGTCTTGGTCTGCTGCCATCTTCTAGGCGTCGGCATGTGAGTTTCTGCATGCAGCAGCGCTTATGGTCATTGGCATCAATGCAAAGGCTCCCAGTGGGCACCAGGTGACACTCCCGGTCCCCATCGCTCCCATTTTACGACCATAATGTTGTCACCCCCGCATGTGTTTGGGGCCCTATCCAGTAACTGTTCTTGCTTTCCACCCTTGACCATCCACACTTCCAATGAATCTATTGCTCGCATCCATTCTGCTAGGCATGATCCCGTGATCTTATTTGCCCATTCAGGATTTTGACGAGGCACCCTCCAAGCTGCATACCGTCATGGAAAAGCTTTTTCCGGTCATTGTTCGGTGCGGCCGCTTGCTGACTACTGCAGCATCGTAACATCCTTGCGTGGATTTTTCGTGAAGAATGATACAGAATCCCCCCCCCCCCCCCCCCCCCAACCCCCCCCGTGTGCGCGCCCTCGGGTGCCCTCCTTTTCGTGCTGCCCCCTGTTTGCTCTGTCGCCAGCCTTGCATCTACAGCGGAGGGCTCCTTGGCACGGCAACTGTTCTACCCAATGCTCATGTCAATCGTGCATTGGCTCACCAAAAACGCACGGCGCGAGGCAGCAGAAACGATGGCACTGCTGGACTCACTTCTCCTCGGGGTGACTGATGCAAACAGCGCAGCCAAACGGTCAACCCCCCCCCCCCCCCCCCTTTCCCCCCTTCCCCAAGATCTGCTTGGCATCTTAGCGTCACTTGAACATGCAAAGTAAATAAAAAATTCCAAATGAATGTGATCCAAGTATCCTTTTTGCCCATGGAACGATGCAGGGAAGTGTGCGCAGAAGCAATGGCAGAGTTCCTGAAATGGTCTGCCAAACATGCGGGCGCAGGCAAGCCGAGCTCCTCCTCCTCCTGATTCCCCGGCAGTGCTGCTCTTTTGCCATCTTATCGCCAAGTCAGTAGAAGCAGGGCCAAGCCGTGAGACACACTCCCTTTCGGTGCTGATGTCTCAAATGCCCCCCTCCCTACCCCCCCCCGTGGGGAACTCTTTCACCTTATTAACCTGCAGGCAAAAGCAGTCAGTCCGTCTCAAACCCAGAGTCATTGCTGCGGCGCATCTTTGAACGCTTATGCCATCCAGAGCCGTATCAGCGCCTAGGGGGGGCCACCGCGCTATGCCACTGCTACAGGTTTGGCCTCGCATTTGCCCCCCCCCCCCCCCCCCCCCCCCCCCTCCCCCCCGGCTCATTTTGGTGACACTGCTGCTCAATGTTAGGAGACAGCGCCGCATTTCATAACGCTGGTCCGGCTGTCCGGATTGAATGTCTGTTCCTATCCCAGGCAGCTATGTCAGCGGGAGCTGAGAGAGGTCGTCAGCAAGCTCCTGCTCGAGGCGCTCTTCTTCACGCTCAACGCGCTCCGCATGGCAAGCGCGGACCCGGCTGGCAACGAGGCCATCAGCCTGCTGCGCCGCACCGCGCTCAGGCTTGGCGGCCTCGCTTCACGCCACGCATCGCTGCTAGCCCGTCATGACATAGCCCGTACTGGACCCTTCCAGTCTCTGGTAGGTGAAGTGTTGCCAGATCATACCCTGTCATGCGCGATGTGCGAATGCACACTTACAATGCATTGCGGTTGTTCCTGACTGTGCCGCAGTCCCTGTATTGTATGACGAATGCTGCCGAGGTTTAGGCATCGTGATTGAGATTGGAGTTTCACTCAGTAATGTGAATAATCTTCCCGGCTGTATGTTACCTAAGCATCGCCGTGTTGCCCTCCTTCCACCTCCAAAAGGGACCCTTTTTGGAGTGGTTGTGGACCAAGACAAGTGCGCCGCAGCGCCAGTTTCGGGCGGTGTGCCAGCGGCTACTGGAGGAACTTGTGGTTCACATGGAGGAGGGTGACCTCATGACGGGCGGCTCAGCGGCGCAAGCAATGGAGCTGGACAGTGCTGGCACCGAAGCGCCCGCAACCCAGGGCGGCGATGACGTTCTCCGTGATGCCAGCCGGCTGCGATCCTGGGCGGAGGCAACGCTACGTGCGGATATTGGACATTGGCAGCGGAAACGAGGGCATGGAGGGCCTGGCATCTGTCCGCGCGGCCGTACCAGCGTGGTCTGGCGGGGAAGATGTGGAGCTCTGGCTGGCTACACTTTGTGGTGGCATTGAATGGTGCTACTGGGCGCTGGACAAGGGCGTCCTTAGTGTGTGTATATCCTCCCTCCTTTCGTTTTGTTCCTTGCCTATATGTATACTTCAAACTTCCCCGGATTCCATCCTCTTGACGGATGCATTTACAGCACTTGTTAAGCTCCGAGCTGAACAACATGTGTGGACCAATACCAGGTGGAGGAGCTCAAGGACAGCCAAACAATTAACAGAGCGACCATTGACGGTCCAGGCGCGTCTGTGGCATTGTGTCACGCCGTTACCTCCCTCCCAACCTTTCTCCAGCTGCTCGCCCGGGAGAACACCCGGTCGTCACCTCTCCTTATGGGCTGCAAGAAAGCGTGCTCTCGGACAGCGCTGCATGTACTGCAGCTCATGGCAGCGCTTCACCGTCAGGGCCAGCCGGTACGGCGCCCCGCTGTCCTCCCCAATGGACACAATTGTCTTTGAGTGGGCGGAGGCAGTGGGTTGTGGCCTTTACAATTGATCATGAACAACACTTGATCCAGTATCAACACAGATAGGCCATCCACACAGTATTGCTGCAAGCCCCCATTCACAGCAGCATCTGCGCCTTGCGCACACAGACCAGACGGCAACCCTATGCTTTTACCTAGGTCAGAACTGCCAGGCTGATCAAGGGGTGACGCATGCTTGGTCTGAGCTAATTGTTGTGATGCTCGTGGGTTTGCGGCCCAGATGCAAGCAGGCGGCATTGACGCAGCATCAGAGGACCTACACTCTTTCCTGGCGGCTGCTCTCATTGCACCCTCCGCGCTGGGTGTGCATACCCTTGAGGGCCCCTTGCAGGATCAGATGGCTCGAGGTGCGCCCCCCCTCCCCCTCGCCCCCGCCCCCGCCCCCCGCCCCTCCTTCCATCTGCCCACATCACTGCTGGCATTTTCACGATGCCCTGCCTCCCGGACGACATGGCCCCAAAGACCTGCCATTGCAACCTTTTTGAGATCGCCATGATAGTTGCTGTCTTTCAATTGCTGACGGAGTGGCATCAGCACTTGCCTATGTTTACGCGTTGTTTGCAATCTGAAACATCTAAGCGACGTATCCACACCTGCTGAGATGCCTCCCCCCCCCCCCCCCCCCCCGGCCTCCCCAGATGCGAAGGCCGTTTTGGAGGCAGCATCTGACAGGTCTCATGGTACTGCGGCGCCAGAGCTGGTGACTGGTGTAAAAGATGCGTTGGAGACGCGCTTCAATGCGCTGCTGCAGGTATGGCGTTTGCCCCTCACCTGGCTGTGCGTACTATTCTTGCGCCTGGGGAAGGCCTGCTAAAGTTTTGCGTTAAAAGGCATTGCCGTTAATATACCCTGCATGTTATGCGGGGCGTCGAGACAGGAGTCAGATGCGGGCGCCAGCGGTGAAGTGATGCTCCCATTTGGATCGCACAAGGGCGAGGAACTCATCCATGGTATTTTCATTCACCCCACCTCAACCTGCCTCAATGTCACATGCTTCATGCTGCGCAGGTTGATATGAGCAGTCATCCCAACGTCCCTGAGGCCCCTGCCACGGTTGCAGGAGATAAACCTTTACTCCTGTATGCGCGTAATAGAAAGCATTTCACGATTGAGGCATCTATTTCAGGGGCGTAGCCTTACCCCCATCCGCCCTCATCCCGCCTTGCATCCTTTCCAGGGCTCTCTACTCTCGTGTATTCCCCCGAAGCCGTGCGCGCGGTGCTGCCTGACCGCATACGCAACTCGCCAGAGTTGCCACTGCGGCTACTCAATCTTGCCTCCAGCCTACCGATGTCTGCTGGCCAGCAGCAGCGCGTCAGCGTCTCCCGCGCGCTCGACCTCGCGCTCAAGCTTGGGCTGGCCCGAGAGCGGAAGGTTGTGCTAGACAAGCTCCTGAGCAGCAGTGGCGCCGCAATGTATGCGGCTGTGCCTGCCGCCGTCATGCGCTGGCTACTGTTTGAGCACACCTTCACTGCACCAGCGCTCTGCCAAGCAATGGTGGCAGCTGGTGCGCCCCCCCCCCCCCCCCCCCCCCCCCGCCTTCCCTACTCCCCTATTCCCGTCCGTCCCCCCCCCCCCCCCCCCCCCTCGTCCCACTGCAGGTGTCATACTGATTTTACAATACACAGAAGTATTACCTTGTTCTATGATAGGCCGTCATTGAGGTACTAAGTGGGAACACTTTTAGATATTGAGGGCAGCGAGCCATGACCGCAGCTCCTCATGGTCAAAGTTTTCCAGCCTGTTCTTCCCCCCTCCCCGATCACCCAATATCGCCTGCTTGATTTGCCCATGAGGTGGAAAATCACCGGCTCTTTATGATCGCCCTGATGCTTGTGTGCTGCCTCTGATGCTGCCGCCCCTGTGTGCCGTGGCCAAGAGAAGATGACATCAATCGGCAGCAGGCAGAGGTGCTGCTCATGGGCGTCCTGTTGGCGCTGAGGAAAACGGGCGACCCGGCACAGGCAGTCCCCCCCCCCCCCCCCCCCCCCACCGCCCCCCCTACCCCTTCATTCCATTCGCAATGCGGGATATCTTGTAGTAAGAAGCTGAGATTGCACAGTCCCCACTGCGTGCAGGATGGATTCCTGCGGTCCTTGGTGTCCAAGGAGGCAATGCGCCACTTCAAAGCGCTGGCCCAGCCAGGCACTCCGCTGGTGGCGCAGCTGAAATTTGTGCGTGTAATGGCGGCTCTGCTGGACATTGACACCGCGCGCACACTATCTGCAGCACAGTCTGGGTCAAAGATCCTGCTCGAAATTTACCTGGTGCCCCCCCCCCCTCTCACTTTCATCACACCCCCCACATCCACATAAGCGGCAGTCTTAGCCAGGCCCCGTTGACAGCGTACAATCAATTCCAGTAGTCATGCTTCTCCACCCCTATCTGCCCGCATGGCCTGCGCGTTCCATAGGTATCTAGAACTTCGACTACTTCATTCTGTCACGTTCAAATTTCCAGTGGAGTGATGCTTGGCACGGAGGCAACCCAGCATGACCCAGCTGACAATAATCTCTTGCTATCTGGACCCAGGCTTTGCTAGAGAGCAGTTATGTGCCCAGCGGCCGCCAGCACGGGGTGGCGCTTCTGCTGGAGATGTTGCCGCTGTTGCCCCAGCTTCTCACCCTCCCTGCTGACCAATTACACCAAGTAAAGCAGCGAGTCCAGGCGGTGGTGGATGCCAAGGTTCTCGCCCTGCTAACCTTACCACTGCTGCAAGGGGCAGCTTCCCGCGTTTACCACATCTGGTATGGTGTCACATGTTTGCATTCACTACCTCATAGGATTGCCAGCTGGTGTTGGCGACTTGACGGCGTCGGAGACTGTATGTCCACTCTGCGACGCTTCCACTAACCCTGGCCTTTCCCCACCCCTGCCCCTGCCACCCCTCCCTCGTTGCACAGCTGCTTGCCTCCCCGTGGGATCTGCGGAGGGGCGCTGAACTGGCCAACCACCGCAAGTTGCTGATGTGCCTCCTGGACGTCACCAAGACCGCTGCCCAGTCCGGGCTGGATATCTCATGGGTATATATATGGCTCCCCTGTACAAAGTAAAGGACTGCAGTCGTATAGGCTACTTGCACTTTGTGATCGTTTAACTCAGTTTGCTCTCTCCCCCCCCCCCCACTTTCCCCCCTTCCCCCTGCGGCCTCCCCCTTGCCTCCCATTTGCTTGCCACAGATTTTGCTGGAAGCGCTGCCCTCCACCCTGCGGCATATGGGCATGCCCAAGGGGCACCGCTGGCAGCTAGAGTTGGAGAAGCGACTGCGGGTGATTGTCGCGGCGCCCTGGATGGGGGCCGCACACCCTCAGGAGGAAGGGGGCGGGATGGATGACGCTGCCAAAGGCAGAACCTGGGTGGAAGGTCTCCTGGCGTCTTGCTGGACTTTGATGACCTCCACTCTAGGCACTCGTGGAGGGACTACGTTTTCCCGCGTGCTGCTGGAGTTTGTCATGCTGCCTGCCCTGCGCCTCGCTCCTGCAGCCCAGAGGTCCGCCGGCAGGGATGCATACCCTTCCCCACCCTACTATGCACGCCACAGTCCAACTCCTTGGCACCAACATGATATTTTATCGCACCTCAGCACAGCGTGCTCATTTTCCCTACACACATTCCTCCTCTATTCACAGTCAACCGCCTGACCAAGGCTCTGATTTGCTTTTGGGTGCCGACGCACCGCGTGATGCTTTGCCGCTCCTGCCTGCCTTTCTGCTCGCATGCAGGTTGCCACTCTTTGAAAGCTGCCTCCGGCATGCGTCGCCCTACCTGAGGAGTGCGCCCACCGAGCCTACGGTTTTCTTGCATGCCGCCATCTGCAGGTCTGCCCCCGTTTGGTTGGACGCCGCATTACTTCGTGCCACCTGTGCGTGTGTCTCACGGCGGGACGCTCGATCTGATAGCAACCCAGCCACCATCTGCTGGATGACTGTCCCCCCATGACAAGATGCTGGCTGATGCGCTGTCCCCCATTTCCCGGCCAGGCTACTGGGAATCCTCTACCTCTGCGTTCCCTACGCCGGTCAATTGGAGGCAAGCGAAGCATATGCGGCTCTGGGCGGCAATAAGGCAGTTGCCCAGTACCTGCGTGCCTGCTTTGCATGCGACGCTCTCCCGGCACCTGACCATGAGATGGTACGACCCCCCCCCCCCCCCCCCCCCCCCTTGTCTGCACACATATGGGTATTGTCTCATGCCTTCAATTGCAAACCAGCCAGGTTGCTGTGTTTGTTTCACTGTCTCGGTGATCATGCCAACTGCCTGGCCCAGTTGCGGCCAGGTTTACTGTAAGGAGTGCCACTTGCGCCTCGATCCTGTCACATAGATTGGCCTGCTCGATGCAGGCCCAGCTGAAGAGGCAGCTGCGATGTACAGCGTTCTGCGCCTTTGTGTCGCTGATGACGAGCACCCAGAGCCAGGCAAAGTTCCTTGAGAGGGCCCTTGGTGAGCCCCAACTGACCGCGGCTCCCCACGCACATTCCGCCCGAGCCCAACCAAGGGCACAGCAGGGCAGGATGGATCCTCCTTGCCCTGGGGTGAAGTTGATACGGATTTGATGGGGCAATCCGTAGCTTCCCAGGCTTGTTGTGGCAAATGACCCCCGGGGAGATATTGTGACCTCGGCAGTCGTCTTTGTCGGCGGGAATCATGCCCTTGTCTTGAAAGGATGCTAAAAGGTATGCTACCCGCTACAGACCCAGTCAAGAGCGGCGGCGTGGGTGCTGTCTTGGCCAGTCTACTGGACCACACGTACACACTGCCTTACAGGGGGGGCAGCCCGGGCCTGGTTCCCTCCTACCCTGGCGGCCCAGTCCGCTGGCACCAGACAGAGGCGGAGGCGTTGATGGCCAAGCTGGGTGGGCTGGCCGTTGGCCTGCCGCTGCCGTATCATTTAATGGGGCCTGCTCCCACAGACACACCACTGGGCGAGCGACCCAGCCTCTCGCGCCAGATTGTCGGGTCACAGTACAGTCTCACACTGGCGGGGGCCTCCCAGCGGCCGAGCGCCTCTCAGGCCCCCGGCGCCACCCAGGCAAGCGCAACCCAGGCTCATGGGAGCGCGAGCCTGAGCGCCACACAGCGCAGGCTTGCGAACCGTGCAAGCCTAGGCAGCCAAGGTGCAAGCCAGGGTGGCAGCCAGAGCGAGGACGACCTCAGTTTTGTAGCCCATGTGCAACGCATTCAGGAGTCTGCGCTGAAGGTAGGTGTGCCTCTCCGCGCACATGACGTCCCCGGAACAGTGGTGCTTGCCCTAGGCTGCCCCGTTAACACACTTGAACTGTCCATCAACCGCCCCTTCCCCATCCTTGCTGGGTAGCACCATGTGTAAGCTACGTCATGCTTAATGCGATTTTGCGCGGGGTTCATCGCAAGCTTCTAGCAGCTCGGCGGACGAGCACCAATCTGCGCACGTGCCCGCAGGACGAGTCACTGGAGGCCCACGACGCGCTGGATTTCTCCCCGGTGATGCTGCCCCTTGTGCTGCTGATGGAGCGCGCTGCGGAGATGGGCGCGCCTGCTGCGGGGAGCGAGGGACCTGTGCAGATGCCGGGCTGGATGCAGCAGCTACTGGACGTGCGGCCCCCTTCCCCCCCCCTCCCCACACCCATAAAAACCAAAAATGCCATGTACTTCCAAAGCGGCACACTATACTGATGTGGGCTTGCTCCGGAGAGCTGAACCGGGTAAATGAAGCTCGGCTTCTGCAGTCAGAGCCCCCCCCCCCCCCCCCCCTTCCCCATTTTCCCTTTCAGCAGCAACACACGCCTCCGGTTGCGCCAGTTTAGTCTTGTCTCAGCTGCATATGCTCTGCGGGTGCAGTTGACGCAGCCACCGCCTGAGCACGTACACTCTGCTGCTGATCTTAGGCGCTGACGGACGTGTCAGCACCGCGGCTGGTGCGGCTACTGGTCTGCAAGCTCCTGTACCACTTTGAGCATCGGCACCAGCAGCGGAGCAAGGGCAGGCGCCTTGGTGGGGACACGGCATCGGAGGCACTGGGCGTTGGGAACGAGTTTGTCAATACCGCCGGGCCTGCGCTGCTGCCGCCTGCTGGCGGGGAGGAGGTGGGTTTGCGCTGTGTCTGCGAGAGGATGAAGACTTTGCATGTATTCCCAAAGAGCCTGGGGAAGGAGGGGGCGATGGGGTTTGAAGTGGGCCATCATGCCAGGAAGGGGCAAACGGCTGCGTGTGAGCAGATTTTGAGGCTCGCCATGCATGGCGCGGTGGCAGTATGCTGCCTTCTTTGTACAGCCAACCATGTTGCCATCTCACGGCGGCACCTGGGTCCTGCGCTGGCTCTAGACTTTGGGAGAGGGGCACACACTATCTGCTCCCAGACTCGCTTGTGTGGTGACTGGACGGAGTCTGGGACACTGGGCTGATGTATCGTGTTTGCAATGGCCCGCCTCGGATCGGCGGTGGCCAGGGCATTTTGCAGGAAGAGGAAGAGGAGGAGGAAGACAGTGATGTGCCCCCGCGCCTGTCTGCTCTTGGCGGGTTTGCAGGCGTGTGGTTTGAAGAGGTGGTGCGGCTGCTAGTGGTCGATGCGCCTGAGAGCGAGTGGGATTGGGGCCTGCACCCTCTGCTGCGCGGCATGGTGGCTGTCTTCCTCAACTGGCACGCGGCAGACGGCGCTGCACTGCAGCGGGGCACTCGGTGCTCGCAGGCGATGGCGGAGCGGCTTGTGACGCACCTTGTGCGAGTTGGTCACTCCTCAAAAGATGCTGTACTAGTGTCCGCAAGCATTGAGCTGCTTCCTGGGCTTCACTGCAGCGCCAGCGGCGTCGGGCTGCTAGCTGCCATCCAGGAGCTCTCACCCGCGACTCGTCCCCCTCCAACGCCAGGATCCCATCCGCCGCGCTACGCCTTCCCCGGCACTAGATCCTCGCACCTAGCGCAAGCAAACCTGGCAGCCAGCTACGCATCAGCTGGCTTGCTCAGCGGGGCGCTCCCCTGCCCCTGCCCCGGGCTGCTGGAGCATCTGAGCACCGTCCTTGCCTGGCAGAGAAGCACGAGCACGGTGGCTGCCAGCGTGGCATCTGCCATTGGAACCTATGCTGCCCTCGCTCAGGCCAAGCTGACCCAACCTGAGTACGCAAAAGTCTGCAAGCGCATCAAGGTGCTGCAGCCTGCGCCATGCGCCTGTCCTTATGCTTTCAGCACAGCATAGTCCCATGTGCTCTGTCAGTCACAGGGTGGCCATGGTCCGCTTAAGCAAACACCGCACTCTAAGCCCGCATGCCACAGTGTGCGCCTGCCAATTGACGTGGATTGCGATGAATTTTGTTGGTGGTCCGGATGTGCAGGACGAGATGAACAGCCTGGCCTTCAAGCAGGGCACCGTTGCCGCGCTGGGATTGTTTGCCACTGCGGCAGATGCCATGACAGAGCGTCACGCCGAGCTGGCGCCGCAGCTCAAGTCGCCTGTCCTTGGGCGGATCAGCGTTGCATACGGGGAGACACAGCTGAAGCTGGTGCGAGTGCTGAGGTGAGCAGCATGGCAGCCGGCAAACGGAAGGGGGCTGGTGGGATTCGTGCACGTGTTTCTGCTTCAATCACCTGACAGATTGCGGTCAAATCCTTTTAGTACTGAGGGGAGAGGGAGGGCGGAGTGAAGAGAGGCAGCAGGGGGTCCAGTTGTGACAAGGTAGGCTTGCTTGGGCATGGTGCCTACCTTGCTGTCGGCCCTTGGGGCGCAAATGCACGTGTGGTCCTTGAATATGATGTAACTGGGCCTAATCTACGTGCACTTGCTGAGTTGCCTGTGTGGCACATGTCCTGCAATTGCCATACTGATGTTGTCGCGCTTCCAGGCTGCGCTGTCGCTGCAGTATGCTGACCGCCTGCGCTGCTTGTCTCCTACCCTGCAGACGCTGTGCGCAGCTAGGGGGCGTTGTGGCGTCTGACCTTGTGGTCGACCTGGAACCGCACCTCGGCAGCCTTCTTGGGCAGCAGAGCGCACGCGTATTGGGTATGGAACTGGTCGCGGACCTGCTGCCAGCAGCGAGCAGCGAGCGAGCTGCGCAGCTGGTCGCCAGCCATGTGGTGGCGTACGCACTGCAGCCGGGAGCGCCCGGCGTACGCGCCTGCTGCCAGGGAATCCTCCAGCGCGCATGGACATATGCTCCAGCGGGCAGCCCGCTCAGAGCAGAGGTACTGCGGCCACCCCTGCTGGCTCTGCTGGGCGACGAGGACACCGAGGTGAGCGGGCTGCCACTGCCGGAAAGCGGCACGGCTGAGCCAATACACGGTGACAATAAAGTGGACATCTAAATACAGCCCTCCCTCCTGGCTATCAATATAGATCCCTCCCAGTAGACACAACCCAGCATGGTGCCCGGGGCACTGTTGCATACAGCCAATTGTAGTCTGACGTGTATTTGCAGCGTTCGAAAGACTACAAGGACACTAGACACAATCCCTCGAATAAAGGATGAGGCACAACCTCGAGGACGCATTGCATTGTATTGTATTGTATTGTATTGTATTGTATTGTATTGTATTGTATTGTATTGTATTTTACTGTTTTGTATTGAGTTGTATTGTATTGTGTTGTGTTATATTGTATTGTATTGTCTTGTAATGTCTTGTCTTGTCTTGTGTTGTGTTGTGTTGTGTTGTATTGTATTGTGTTGTATGGTATTGTATTGTATTGTATTTTACTGTTTTGTATTGAGTTGTATTGTATTGTGTTGCATTGTATTGTATTGTATTGTATTGTATGGTATTGTACTGTGTGTGTGTGTGAGTGTGTGTGTGTGAGTATGTGTGAGTGTGTGTGAATATGTGTGAGTGTGTGTGTGAGTGAGTGTGTGTGTGTGTGTGTGTGTGTGTGTGTGTGTGTGTGTGTGAGTGATGGAGAGTAGGTGGATAGGGCTATGGGAACCGTTTGGCAAGGATTCCATAGCTGATGGCATGGCATCGGGGTTTGTGCCCGGGCGCCACTTGATGTTCACTCTGGATGGATGGGAAAGGAGGTGTGCGCAGTGCCGCAGATCCGACCCGCTGGTCTTGTCTGAAGCACAGCCGCTGCATTTTGCTGCCAGATCCGTGCCCAGGCAGTGGAGTTCTGGAGCCGAGAGGCTGCTGCACTGGACCTGTGTGCCCACCTGTGCGCCCTCCTCCATGATCATCACCTGGACAGGCAGTCAGGGCAGGCCACGGCGCAGCGCTTCGCGGAGCCCGTAGAGACCTCCTGGCTAGCCGCGTCGTCAGTGCTCTTGCTCAAGATGGCGGAAGAGCACGACCGGTTCGAGGTGCTGCCATACTGCTGCCACTCTGCCAACAGCGAAGCACCTGCATCTACACGCCAACAGAGGCCCCCGCACTCTCCGCAACTAAGCCGCCCGATGTTGACAACCTCACAACAGTGTCGCGCAAAATCCTGCCATTTGTCGACTTACACGTTTTGCATTTGAAATCGCGACGCTTCCCTCCGTTTTGCGCTTTTGCCCAGCGCTCTGAATCTGTTCTCGTACATTGCTCAGACAAGCCTGTTCGACCACCCGCTGGACGAGTGCACCTTTCATGACCAATACCTGGACACAGAGCAGGCACCAAGCATGTCGATGAGTCGGTCGCTCTTCTCGGAGCTCAGCTCGCAGGTGTCCCCCCCCCCCCCCCCCCCCTCCCCCAAAAAAGCCCCAGCTCAACACCAACCTCACAGGCAGTACAGGAGGAAGGTGAGCTCCGGTCGTCGTTGTCCAGGGCGGCATGCCATGACGCCTTGGGGGCATTGCAGGATCAGACGAAAAACGAGCTGAGGGGCGCGCCCGGTTTGTGCACTGTTTGCGCAGTCACAAGCATCGGCGGATGTGCAGCTGGCGGCGGGCCATGTGAGGGCCACGCAGGAGGCAACGGTCGGCGCGACACTCAGCATGAGCCTGCCCGTGTCAAGCATGCGCTGGCTGGCCCAGGACAAGCGCGCGGGCGCAGGTGACCCGTGCCTCCTGGAATTCAGTACTCCCGGGCAGAGAGGCCTTGATTGCACCCTGTATGCTGCCTGACGACACCGGACTAATGCTTAGACTGCCCCGTTCTGCACACATCTGTAGATACTGTAAATCTAGACTTGCAGTGGTTTGGGTTTGAACGGATCTGTAAGCATTCTGAAGAGGGAGGTGGGGGGGGGGGGGGGGGGGGGGGGGGGGGGGACTGACAATGGCATGGTTTCTTGTGACGTGCAGCTGATGAGGGCCATGCAGGCAACTCGGCGCTGGGCGCCCAGCGCGGCGGAACCGAGGCCGCGCTGCCAGGCCAAACCGGGCTACTTCGAGGCCGCAAGGCGCGCAACCAGGCGGAGGCACGCACCCGGCAGCGCAGGCTGCACGCGGTGCAGCTGACACGCAAGTACCGCAGAGGTGGGGCACTCACAGCTCCCTTTTCCCGCCCTCTCCACTCTTGCTTTTGTTAATTGCCGTCATGCTGCAATGCACAGAAGTATACATACACCACGGCGCATTTACATCGGCCCATGTTAAATTGGCTGCCACGCAGTCTTGGCCACTTGAGCAGCGTTGAGCATGGGAGTCTTACATACCGCTTCAGATCGATCGGGCCGGAAGTGCTGCGTTGTTCAACTATGAGGGAGGGGCGCAGGGTTGGTAGGGGAGTGCAGTCTCTAACAAACAGCCTGCCCTGGACATACGCCGGCGCAGGGGAGCTGCCCGACATTGAAGCGGTGAGTGCCGCATCCTTCCTGCGGCCATTGGCAATCCTGGCGGCCCGTGATGCGCAGGTGGCGTCCCTCTGCCTCTCCACCATAGCCGAGGCAGCGCTATCGCGCTCAGCTGCGGCGGCAGGTGCGTCCCTATTGGGACTCCGGCCTCGTCCCTTGAGCCCAGACACTCTCAAAACCACAAGCACTGGTCCTGCCACCCACCCTGGCCTCTTACGTGTTGGAGCGGCTGCCCACAGATGGAACAGCCACGGAGCTGCACAGGGCAGTCGCCAGCACCTTTGCGAGAAAGATCCAACATCCGCCCATGGTGGCCTGCCTGCAGGTCTGGGCGGGCTCTCAATCTCCCCCCCCCCACCCCCCCGGCAACGCTCAATATCCCTGCCCGCTTCAACCACCGCCAAGCGGGGCACACACAGCCGCCCTTGCGCCACGCGCTGACAAACCGGCTCGCGGACTGACTGCGGCCTCGGGTCGATCGCAGAAGCTGGCATCTGATGCGCGTTGGGGCATCGACGTGTCCGTGGAGCACGCCGCAGATGCAGCTTTCTCCTCATCGAACTTTTCCCTGGGTGCTTTCCACCTCGAGGCGCTGCTGGTCCGCCGCGCCGCGCTGGGTGCAGCACAGGCGCAGCGGCCCCGCAAGCGGCAGCGGTCGGAGGCGAGCGGCAACGGCGAGGCGGCAGGCCACCTGGGCCTTGTTGTGCCACCGCAGTGGGCGGATGCGGGCGAGCAGCCCCTGGAGGCCTGGCGCAGGCTAGCAGAGCTGTACAGCCTGCTGGGGCAGGCGCAGCTGGAGCATCTGGTGCTGCTGGGCCGGATGGCTGTGTGCCCAGCGCTCCTGCGGGTGCTCACCGCCGCCTCCGATGGTGCCCTCCCCCCCCTCCTCCATCGCCGCCATGCTCTGCTCAGATTATTCTTGACCTAGAAGTACATATCGCAGGCTCTGTATTTCAGCTTTTAACTGAGCTGTCGCCTGCCAAGTGATACATAAAACGTCTGATGGCCGTTCTGTCGACGTCACCTTGCTCAAAGATGTCCAGCCACATTCGTGTTCTCGCACAGTATTCCCAAACGAATCCGTGTCTGTAACAGTTTTTTGATGTTTGCATGTATACGGATACTACATCAGTATTGTTATGATCATTCGATGTAACGTGCCCACGCTGGTGTACCCCGGGCACACGGGCACTACGCAACGACGGATGCACATAGTGTGGGTAAGCATGGGTATAGTCAGTGGGAAACAGCGGTGATGATCCCATATAAACACGGAGTCCTCTGTTACAAGTAGAGTCATATAAAATGTAGATGCCTTAAGTACACCTGTATAGTGTTGACCCTCCCGGCATCTCCCCCACCCCCAGGCAAGCTGGCGTGGAGCCTCCGGGAGCTGGATGAGAAGCTCATTGATGCGCTGCAGGAGGAGGCCCCCAACTACGAGCTGTTTGGGGAGAAAGGCGTGGTGAGGCCCTCTTACCTTTCTAGACACTGACACAGCTGGTGGCAGGGCGTGGGTCTCACGCTGCTGCTGCTGCTGCTCTTCTCTTTGCGAGCCAGTTGTGCGAGGAGGAGCGGGACGGCTGCCTTGGTATTAGCTATGAGGAGCGCGGCAAGTGCCTTCTGGCGCTTGGCAAGTGGCAGCACCTGGCGCAGGAGGCGCGCCTAGCAGCGGAGGACGAGGATGGGCAGCTGCAGGTCGTGCGCTGCGCCATGGCACCGCGGCCGCAGGCACCACTCCCACTGCCTCCTGCCTTCTCATGCTGCTGGCTGCTAACATCCACTTCTTTCTCGTTTGCCCCGGCCCGCAGCTGGCGAGGCTGCTGGGGCTGGGCAGTGGTGCGGCGGAGCTGCGGCAGGAGCTTGTGCCGTGGCTGCGTGGGTCGCTTTTCCAGCTGAGGCTGTCGCCCTCTGGTGGCCTGGACCCCGCCAGCGACAGCACGCTACTCCAATGTCGCCGGCTGTATGAGGGTGGGGCCGCCCCGTGCCCACTGCTTCCTTCCGCCACCCTCCCGCGCTGCGGGCCAGCCACTGCCTGTTGACGTTGCCGCCAGATGGAGGGGGCTTCAGGAGGATTGTTCGCTGGAGCTGAGTGTGTCCTGCGCGCGGCGGCCTGGCAGATGCCAAGGCGCTTCCTGGAGGGGAGGCGGCCCTGCTGGGCGAGGCTGCCAAGGAAACCGCGCTCGCGCTGACAAGCGGCACACGGGAGCGGCAAGCTGCAGACGTCGCAGAATACTGCATCGCCGCCGGCCACCGCATCCTCTCTCGCCAGTGGACCCAGGTCACGCCCGCTGCCCTGCTTGGCCCGCTACTGTGTGGGGAGGCGTAGCGGCTGAACCGCCGGTGCGGCGGGAAGCTGATAGCGGCACGCAGTGCTGAGGGCGTGCCTCGTCATGCCACCCGCAGGCCGGCGCCTCCAACACCGACCGCCGGCACCGGCTGCTGCTGGACCTGCAGGCGTACGCAGAGATGCAGGAGGCTTTGCAGCTTCTCAAGGACGGAGCAGGCACCGACGGTGGGCGCTGCACTACTTAACCAACTGCCCATCTGCTGTGCCGTCTCACGGCATCGTTTGCACCCCGCTCCTTCTTGCCCCGCAGCGCCCCATCTCCACAGCTGTCCACAATCAGCGCTCCAGTATGTTGTGCCATATTCGCCATTGACATGCTGCTGCTCCTGCGTGGTGGACAGAGGCGGGCGTGGGCCGGAGCCTGGACGCGCTGGCCGACAAGTGGGCGCGGCGCCCCCCATCCACAATCCATGCCGACGCTGACAGCATGATGTTCACCATCCACGCGCGCTGCCTGCTGCTTACGGCGCTTGGCAGTCTTGCGCCCAGCCAGGCTGAGCGCGCCAGGAGCGCTCAGGGCCGACTGCTGCTCCAGGTGAGGGCCGGCCGCCCTGCGATGGTGGCACCGGCGTCCGCCATCCCGGCTGCTTGTCGGCAGAAGACATGCCACCTTAGAGCGCCCCTGCGGGTTGCCGTGCCAACAGGGTGTGGCCAAGCTGCGGAAGGGCGGCCATTTGGACAGCGCGCGCGAGTTGCTGAACCGCTGGTTCCCGAGCGCGCAAGGTACGGAGGGAGCTCTCCAGCAAACTGCCCGGGCGCACGTATTACATGGCCGAGAGAGCACTGCTGTGACGGGAAGCTCGGCTGATGAAGACGGATCTCTGGGGAGCGCCCTGCAGGTGGCGCAGAGAGCCCGCTTGTGCTGTGGCAGCGCGCAAAGCTCTGCATGGCGCGCGCCGCACGGTGGGGACAGGACGACGACCTGGAGGAGCTGCGCGACTGCGTAGCGCACTTGGGAGCGGGCGGCGGCAGCTCCAGCCCGGTGCTGGTCTCCAAGCTGGCGGTGTTCCGACTCCAGGGGAGCGACTACATTGCACGCAGGGCTGGCCCGGGGAGCAAGGCAGAGTGGCAGGTATTTGTGGGGCTGAGCACCATGCGCCCTGTGGGCGGGAAGGTGGGGGGCGGGGCGTCCTTAGTGATCCGGGTA
The DNA here is from genome assembly GCA_006384855.1 of Tetraselmis striata. Classification (NCBI taxonomy): domain Eukaryota; kingdom Viridiplantae; phylum Chlorophyta; class Chlorodendrophyceae; order Chlorodendrales; family Chlorodendraceae; genus Tetraselmis; species Tetraselmis striata. The sequence continues at coordinate 19,384 of VCJN01002501.1, forward strand.
TCTGGTTAGTCAACTGGCTGAGTGCCTTCAAGTTGCTGGCACTCATGGTGTCGCTTCATGGTGTTGTCATCGGGGCTAACACCGATGAATGGCCGCTAGGTGATGAAGGGCCAGAAGCTCTCAGAAAAGGATATCTCTGAACAGTCGTCAGCTTGCCCAGCGCGAGTGGCTGAGGGTGTTGCGTTACGGTGTTGGCGCAGGGCAAAGCCTGGAGCGCGTACCTGCAGGCCGCTGATGTGACGACCTCTGAGACGACTCAGATCGGCACCAGCGGCGCCGGCAGCGCGAGCCTGGCCTCCGCCTCCCTGAAGCTGGCGCTCTTCTGCAACAGCCTCCTGACCCGCGGGGGCGATGCGCCCTCCTCCGCCGAGGCGCATCCCAACGATCTGGCAGCCCGTGCGGTCCGGCACTTTTTCGCCGCCATGGCGCTGGGTGGCCCCAAGGGGCAGCGCGCCGCGCTGTACGTTCCGCGGCTGCTGGGGCTGTTGGACCGGCATGCCGACGATGCGGCGCCAGGTTGGTCCCCCAACTCGCCCAACCGCGGCCACATTGAGCGCAGTGCCGCTCACTGGTTGATGGGCCTGGACTTGCGTGCTGCAACAGGTGCGGGCGCAGGCGAGGGGCTGGTGCAGGCGTGGGCGGACGGCTGCGCCCGGGTGCCGCCCGCGGTGTTTCTGCCATGGATCCCACAATTGCTGTGCACCTTTGGGCGCTCCGGGCCGGGCATGGTGGATGCTCTGCAGGGCGCCTTGGAGCGTCTGGCAGCGGTGTTTCCGCAGCAGATGTGCTTCCCCTTCAACATGTCCCGCGCCCACTTTGGCCCCCAGGTGAGAGCAGTCACTGGCGGCTTCATCATACACCTCATAAACCCCCCTTGCGCGCCATCCTTCCCCGCGGTTCACACCTGTCCGCCCAAATGCTGGTCGCCCGGTCCTCATGGTCCTCTGAGAGTCCGAGGATGGTAATGGTAACGAATGATGCTGTTTAGACTTTGTGCGCAGACTGATCTATGTCATTGTCCTCATCTGGCAGGCAACAGAGAAGTCTCAGCAGCTGCAGCACATGCTGCAGCTTCCCCAGATGGAGGAGTTCGCAGCAGCACTGAACGCCATGACGTACCCTCTCATGGTAACTCTCTCCTCTCTCCCTCTCTCCCTCTCTGTCCTTTCGCTCAGCTGCTTGGGCGGTAGTATTGTCAACAGCATACATCCGCCTGAGCTCACAAAATGACTCCATGGTCTTGCTGCTGTATGTCTCAATCACATGCAGCGCTGGCAATGTCATTCGAGGGCAATCACGCGGGCCGCTGCGAAGGACGACATGCAAGAGGCGCTCCGTGTGTGGAGTGAGGAAGCCTGGCCGGACTGCCTAGCCCCAAGGTATCTCCCCTCCCCTTCTACCTAGATGTACCGACATGGGCACGAACCATGTGGCTTCTCCTTGCCAAGTCACTGATCCCGGCGTGCCATATGCTCCCAGTGTGAGACAGAGTGGCGGCAGGTTGAACGCCGCATTTGCCAAAACGCACAAGAGCAAGGCGGACGCTGCCCAGAAGCTCTGGCAAGAGGCTGGGCGTGACCAGCAGAAGCAGGGCAAGCGATTCCTGGACGCGGTCAAGGCACTTGATAAGGCGCGGCCGCGATGGGCGACCAATCCACCACCCAGCACATGCATGACCCCTCACATCCTAACCGTAATCTCAGGCCGGATTCGCTGCATAGCAACCTCTGCAAGCGCTGCTGAGTCGTCGCGGCGGTGGCCTCTCACCCCAGGCGATAACGGACAGTGCTGCTAAGGATCGACGAAGGCCGCCGTCTCGCCATGACCTGTCGGACTTTAGTCACTGGTTTACAAAGTACAGCCAGCTTGGGACGGGCGCCGCTGGGTCCAATGCGCCTCAGGAGCTGCTGGACATGCCCGGCGTGAGCGAGGAGGCCTGCCTCCGCTGGTGCTCGCAGTCCCCCGAGGCGGGGGTGAAGGTAGCGCCGCCGTGTTTGGACCCCCTCCCCCCTTGCGGCTTGTTCCTGCACAATGCTACCTCAATTCGGCGTCTGGGCTGACTGGTGCAGTGTTTATTGACTTGAGCAGCATTCCCCCGTCGCTGAACCGTTCTTTGCCGTCCAACAGGCCATAAGCTTCTCCAGCAGCACCACCGTGTTCGCCTCCAAGCAGAGGCCCAAGCGCATCAAGGTGTTCGGTGACAACTTCGCCACGTATGAATACGTGGTGAAAGGTTTGGGACCCCCCCCCCCCCCCCCCCCCCCCTCCTCCCCGCTCTCCAGCACCGCCCTGAGTCGCCCCCCCCCCTTGTCCTGGCACAAGGCATGTGTCCCAGCTGTGCCACTCCTCCGCTCAATCCGCGCGGCTGATGGGCTGGCAGGTGCTGAGGACATCCGCGTGGACCAGCGCGTGGCCACGCTGTTCCGGGTGATGTCAGGTCTGCCGCCCTCTGCACTTTGTCCTGCTTGTTGCGGCCCGTGCTGCAGCGGAGGTCGCACGCTTGGCGCAGTGTACAGCAGCGGCCGCGGTCTTTATTGGCACGGCGGGCCCCTGCTGACTGGTTGCCGGTGTGCCTCTTCCCGTGTCCTTAGGCCTTTTGGCATCCGACTCAGCCGCAGTGGCGGAGCACCTGGCCGGCGCGTTGCGCAGCTTTGCCGTCATCCCTGTCACGCCCTCCGTGGGGCTGCTCGCTTTTGTTCCCAACACGCAGCCGCTGCTGGACAGCATGCAGGGCGGCGGCGGGCGGCTCACTCCGGAAGTGCTCGCGAGCGCAGGCAAGCAGTACGCCGAGGGCGTGACCAAGCTGGGCGCGCAGGGCGTCAAGTACGACAAAGTGTTTACGGTGCGAAGACTGTTGCGTTCCCTCTCGTTTCTCCACGTCATGGAGTCGATTGCCCAGGAGGTGACCTGCTGACTACTGTGCAGGCAGGCAGCGGCGACGTGGCGGACTCCCTGGCTCAGGCGCAGAGCCTGGTGCCCTGGGATGCGCTCCGCGAGGTACTGCTGCGCGTGAGCGGGGGGCCCGACCGCTTCATTGCCACGAGGGCGGCCTTCACCAGCACGCTCGCCGCCATCAGCGCAGCAGGCTACATCGCGGGCATCGGGGACCGCCACCTGCAGAACTTTCTGCTAGACAAGCGGACAGGTGAGACGGCGACCGGGGGTACCCTGGTACGCATCACAGGGATGATACATAGGGGATGTGCCAACAGACGACTGGAGCACTCGTACGATTTCGATATACAAGGATTTGTACCGGTAGTGTGGCGACTAACACAAGCACCGGGAGGTTGTCCATCGTCAGTGTGAATACCCGCACCTGCAGAGAATTGGCACGACTGCGGTTATCGTTTCATCACACCATTACTCAATGCAGTAGATACAGATTTGAAATTTGAAGATGATTGCAACTTGTTCCTGGTCGGTTCTAAAAACCGGATAAGCTAGCTATCTCGCGGCCGGGCTGCATGTACCCGCATCAGGCCGGCTAGGCCCGAGCGTGCAGCCCTCTGAAGGCCAAGTCCCCCTCCCCCCCCCCTTCCCTACCCTTGCGACCATGACATCCTCGGTATATACAATATCATGCAACGACTGCTACGGATTTGTTTTGGAATACTGTGCGAGAACACGGATGTGTCTGCACACCTTGGCGCGAGCCGACGTTGACAGAACGGCCATCAGATGTTTCTATATCGTGTGTGGCAGGTGACAGCTCCACTTGAAGCTGAAGCATAATAAATGCAGAGCCGGTGCTGTATACTTTGCGGTGTGAATGCTCGCACTGTTTGACAACCATTGACAACCTGTGCGGCTGGATGGCACTGGTAGGGGAGATTGTGGCGATCGACTTTGGCTACTGCTTTGGCACGGCTGCCCAGGTGGGTGCGCCTGCTCGCCTCAGCAGCAAAGGTCATCGCCCGCAGCGTCTCTTCCTCCAGATGGCGCTGACATCCCGGTGCCACGCAGGTGCTGACGGTGCCGGAGCTGATGCCGTTCCGGATGTCGCGCGTGATGGTTGGTGCGCTGGCGCCCTTCGGCGTCGACGTGCTGCGCCGGCCGCTGGAGGTGGCGCTGGACACCTTCCGGAGCGCCCGGCCGGTGCTGGAGGCCATCCTGACGGTCTTCATGACAGAGCCGCTGCAAGAGTGGCAGCGCGAGGCGGAAGTCCTGTTCGCCAGGGTGCGGCAAACTGCTAGCCCAGCTAGCCCACCCCCGGGCTGTGCCTCGCACCCCCAGGTGGTGCTGACATCCCCTGACTTCCCCGCTGCAGACCGCCAAGTCGTCCGGGGTTGCGCTCGGCGGCGACGCAGCGGCGGAGCACATCCGGCTCAAGGTGGAGCATGCGTCCTGGAAGCTGCAGGGGCGCCACCCGGGCGAGGTGCTGCTGGAGGAGCTGGCGCCCAAGCACCGGAAGGCGGCCTACTGGGGCGGCCTGCGTGCGGCGGTGGAGGGCAGCGCGCGGGGCAGCGGCGGCGGCGGAGGCAGCGAGGGCATCTCGCCGCGCGCCCGTGTGGCTCAAGAGCTCGGCGGCGGCGCGGCACTGCCCACCTCCGAGCTGGTGACCTGCTTGCTGGACCTCGCCACAGACCCTGTCGTTCTGGGCCGCACCTGGCAGGGCTGGCGGCCATGGCTGTGAATCAACCCGGCACTTCCGCCGCTGTCAGGCCCATCCCTTTCTGCAACATGACAGTGCACGTGGTCTCATCATCTGGAGGATGCTCGGACCTGCAGCTCAAGACCGCCCCTCCCTCACACGCCCCCAAGGTTTACGTCCCCAACTAGAGCCATATTTTGTGCCAGTGCGTCGCGGTGTATCCGGCAAAATGCATCCAGGCAGCGGGGGGCGACGACCACCTTGGTGGCGGCCTCCGCGCATCAAAGACTCTGACAACGCGGGAAGCCAGCTTGCCGTTCCAAGACGATGGGGCGAGGCCTGTTGTGATTCACCATGCACGACATTGACCTCGCCATGTATATCAGACCACCACGTGTCAGGCAGCACGGCGAGATAGAGTCTGCATGGCTCACAATACGGGAGGAATCACGCTGCGACGCAGGCGCCACTGGCAGCAGCAGCTGCGTATCCAGAGCCAGGCACGCCCTCACATATATACATATATAGATAGCAAGCACAGCAGTCACATACCAACAACCCAGCCTTCCACCCGCCGCCCCACTCTAGCTCTCTCTTAGTATTTACTTGTGGCTGCCGTCCGGCCAGAGCCATCTTGGCGCCCATCGCGTGGCTGCCAGGGCTTAGCCTTTTGCAACCACTGGCGGCCCATGTTTGCCCACACCATTACAGGTGTGTCCATCGGGACCGCCCAGCAGCCAGCGTAGGTGAAATGCCCCTTTGAGTGCAGGAAGAGCCTGCCAGGACTAGAGGTCGCAAATTAAGCATGGGCTTAGCGCTGGGGACAGAGGTCAAGACCCTATTTGTCGCCGTTCACACAAGGCAAGCCCACAGAGAATTGTGGCACGCATGGAATGGGGCAGCAGTACTGCCGACCCTCGTCCTCAACGAAAGGCGGCTATCAACTGGAAGTACCGACGGTGCCCGCACAAGCTGTCTGCAAGTGCATTGGGGCAAGCTGCCCACCTGCAACACGCAGGCTGTTGCCACCGCGTACTGCGCAGTGGCGCACATCGACACGGGCCCGAGACCCGGCCGCCAGCAAGTATATACGCGGGTGCTCCTCTAACATCGCGCCAACAGTGAAAGGCGTGATGCGCACTGCCTGTTGCGCCCAGTGTTAGGCAGTCCAGGGTCGTCTGCTGCTCCGGATGATGAGTGATCACCAACGCTAAGTGTCGACTGTCTACGCTGGCTGCTGTTACAGGTATGCCCTTAGTCTAGCTGCACGTGATCTCGAGGCAACATGGCCTGGCCATGCTGCGGACACGATTATGAGCCCATGGGGCCAATTTTCGAATACCTTCTGCGGCTACTGTCGACAATACCCTTACTTTTTATCATTAGTTACCCTTATTTTGCATCATTTTTGTCATTTGCATCGCTAGTCATTAGGCCTGGAAGATTTTATCCGTTGTCTTTGGTGCCCCCCCCCCCCCCCCCCCCCCCCCCCCCTTTTTTTGGGCCCCCCCCCTTTGGAAATACTTCCTTCCTCTGCAGTACTGCTAAAGTACTGCCCTGAAACAAATGACAAGGAAATCCTATGTTTGTGCCTTGTAAGCATGCAGGAACAGCCAGGGCAACTAAAAACATGTTATAGATGAACTTCTATGGGTATTGGGCACCCCCACCTTCAGGCGAAAAAAGGGGGGGGGGGCTGTGACAGTACTTTGTGCAGTACTTTAGACAAGGCTGGGGCAGCAGATAGGCCGTTAATTTAGATGCAGGAGGATGCATAGAAGACCACGGCACATAGATGAATATGGCACATAGATGAATGTAATAAATGACAATGTTGTTTACATTGTCAACCCCAGACCCGCCCGACTGTATGAGACATTGTAGACGGGGGTGTCCAGCAGCCGGTGCGTAGCTAAGCGAGCGCATGTCGGTTGGGAAATCGCGGTTGGTGGCCAGCGCTTTCAGCGCCTCGGTGGTCTCCACATGCGACGCCGTCTCGGCCGACCGTACCGGCTCCCCCATCAGTTTTGACTTAAATAAGGTCATAATCGCGCTGCTTGCCGAGCCGCTCCTGATACCGAAATAGCGAGAGCTCCAGGGCTTTTAGCAACGCGATGATGCTCGGCCCGTTGCCCTTTTGGACCCAATTACCGTTGCGGACAGCGCGGTACTGAGGTACTCCAACGAGCTTCGGAACGTTCGGCCGATCTGCCTTATGTCCGAGTTTCTTCTTCCCAAAGAACTGCGCGAAACGTTTGTCCGGCGGGGTTGGCCCTTTGCATAGCTGCTCCCATACCCCAGATACAACGCCAATCTTGGAACGATATATAGCTGAGAGGGAACAAGGCGCGATGGAGGGCGAAGACGAAGTCGAAGCCGACCGATTTAGCCATGTCCGCCGACCAACCGACGCCCTCTAACTCTTGCCAGTCCAGCAGAGAGTTGTATTGCCGGTTTTTGGCAGACAGCGGGGCGCCGCTAGGCACTTGTGAGTAAGGAGGCGGTGATGACTCTCAGGGCTCGGCGCGGCGCTAGCCATCAACGTCGTCGGGAACGGGTTGTGCAGTGCTTGCCGAGACCGTAATCGTAAGTAACCGGGTAGCGGGGCGCTGGCAATCGACCTTAATCGTAACCGTTCTCGTCTCAAGGAACGCTAGGGTGTCTGTGACTGCCTTTAGCAGAAACGCTGTGCAGTCTCGCGAAAGCCCACGGTCGTGCCGGGTGCCGGCCAGGCACACCATCTTGATATCGGTGTCAGCAAGCAAGGGGTGGTAGTCGGGGGCGTGGGCCTCGATTGCCTCATTCAACTGGTCCGTAGAGTTCTTGTTGCCCCATCCGCCACTCATAAGCGCCTAGCTTTATCCATATGTTCCGCACTGCGGTCCTGCCGTCAACGGAAATGCTTACGCACGCCGCCAGTGCCGCCAAGAGGTACATAGTGGTGCTGCCTGGTGTGGGCGGCGGGTGCTTCCGGTGGTGGGATAGGCTGGAGGGATATCGGATATATGGAAGGCAATGAATGGGCAGATGAGATGATGGTGGCTGTCCTAAGTAGCTCCCTGGCCAGGCCCGGCGCAAGGCTCGCGGGCGATAAGGCAGCCCGGAGGGTACCGGTAAAACCCGTTTGAAACCCGAAACAGATTGTACATGTCGCACTAGGACAGTTGACTAGTTCTTGAAACCCCATAAACAGAGCTTAGAGGATGCATTGCGGCGGTTTGTCTCCCCATCAGCCGCTACTGTACTGTGCCGGTGTCGAGTAAGCTGCGCCGGCGCTGTCGCCTACGACATCGGGGGCATCGACGAGTACTGTTCAAAGTACTATTAGACTATAAGTTTTTTTTCCAGAAAAGGAAGATTCCCCCCCCCCCCTTTTTTTCCGAGCAAAATCGCAACATAAGACAACGGATAAAATCTTCCAGGCCTTACCCTTATTTTTGCAGCCTGCATCGCCATTGCGGTCAAAGAATCTGGGTAACCAAGGGCCATAAGGACCAGCCCATGGGACCCCTCCCATGCCATGGTTAAGAACGTGCCAAGCTCCATTGTGCGCCCTTCGCAGTCGGGCCACCACACTGACATGGGCGCGTAGTGCAACTACCAGAGGAGAAGGAAGGCGGATAGAGGGTAGCCTCAAACAACACCCCCCCCCCCCCCCTCCCGGCATCCCCCCGCCTTGCTCCATATAGGAGACGTGTGCCAACTGCCGTGATAGTTTACCTGCATGACGAGCATTGCCTGCACAAAGCTGCACATCTGTGCTGCTGGGACTGATTTTTGTTCATACAATTGATGTTGGCAATTGATGCGGGGGCGGTGCTTGACCGGGACCGCTCGGGAGCCGGCGACTTGACCCTTGAGACGAGTGGGCTGCGCCCAGCGGACCGCTCGCGGCCGTCGGACCTGACGCTGGCGGGGTGGGGAGGGGCAGCGTGCGATTACATGATCGACTTCGCGTGCGTGTCCTCCACGACCCCCACTTCGAGCAACGACCCCCGCTGGTGCATCCCGGGAATCGCGGCGACCGAGGCGGAGCATGCTAAGTTGGCAGCGGACCGGGCGTATTCCGCCCCAGTGCAGGGTGTTCACCGGTACTACCCTTTTGTGGTTGAGGACCGCGGCCGACTCGGGAAGTCCGCTTTGACTGTGGTCTACATCTTCGCGGTGCTGTTGGCTGTGCGCAACTTCCCTGGCGGTCCTTCCGCCCCGACCTCTTGCTTTCTTCGTGGTCAATCCGTTCAGGCACTTCGAAACTTTGTCGCCGGCCAACCTGCTGAGTTCCGCCGTCACCTGTCGCGCACACGGCGGGGGCTGTTGCAGCGGGTCTCGGCTTGCGTGCATGGTACCCTGGGCGGCATTCTCTCTGCCGGTGTGCAGATGGCCAAGTCTGATGCGTGTGCTCGTGCCCACTCTGCGTCTTCTCATGTTACTGCTTCCACCCCGCAGTCGATGTAGAGGACCTTTCTGATTGCCTTTTATTTTGGTGATTTCCGATATCGCCTTCTGTTGCTAGCTCATGTAATTTATTTTTGTTCATACCCCACCCATGCTTCCATCAATGCTGGGGGTCATCTAGTGCAGATTTGAAGATGCCCAACATGCGTATGCACTCTCACGCTAAGGGCCCCGATCGGCACTATGGACCAGCACCACAGGCGTCGATAACACGAGCAGCATGGCCCCTGGAGCTGCCTGTGCGCCAGCTGTCGCTCAGTGACTACTTGCCACATCTAACGGGGAAGCAAGACGATGGGAATGTGCAGGTGCCCTGCAATTTCACAGCTCCTGGATTTCAGGGGTGTTTAGGCGCGCCCAAACATAGCCAAGGTTCGCTGTAGCCCTCGATGCGTTTTCCCGTGTAGTCACGCGCACTTAGCCAGGCTCCTCACCGGAAGAACACCCCCCCCCCCCCCCCCCCCCCCCCTTTCCCGATCTTCCATAAGAAAAAATAATTCCCAGCCCGCCCCAAAAGCCCCAATTGGTCCCCTCCTGCGCTCAATCGCCGTGTATCCGTGTAACTATCCTCACACGCTCCATGCGCCAAAGCTGAATAAGACTTATCATCCCATGACGACAGCTGCTTCCCTCCTGTGAGCGCGCGGTGGTGCACTCCTGAACTCTTACGGGCATATGCAGTAGCGGACACCGCGAGTATGCGCGCGGGCAGACGGGTATTCCTGACTACATGCTCGTCACAAATAATTACTGTCAGTCTGTACCGGTAGTTGCCAATACCTCCTACACAAACCCGGGTGGAGCGGCTGATGCCTCTATACCAGGAGCACATATAATAGCTCTGATAGTTTGTGCATTACCACGGTTTTACAGCGGTTTTACAGCGGTAGTGTTCGCCTCGTCATGTTCAGAACGCAAGGATTTATTCATTGCACACGGCGTGCACAGACGGCGGAAAGTGCCTCGGCGCCACGACCGGCTGTCGGCCACGACCACACCTATTACCTGCTCCCGGCTCGGCTCGGCTCGGCAGAGCAGCAAGACGTGCTGAAACAAAACGCAGGCGATCAGCGCGAGTAAGCCGCAAGCTTGAATAGCCGCGCCGAGCGACGGCGGGGCATCAGCCACACATTCGTGGTATCGCATGGAACCCGGGTACCTTAGGCGAAATTTGCTACCGCCTGCGTGGTTGCGAGTCTACCGCATGAGTCCGAGGCCTTCGATTGGCTGGCCTGATGAGCTGGCAGCATAAACAGATATGGTTGGCGAACGCGGGATTCATCATGCCACTGTTGACTTTTCGGGAGGCTTAGGAATTTTTTATTGAGTGTCCGACCAACATGCACGCGAATGTCTCCCATATATGTAGTTAATTCCGTGCTCCCGATTAGTAGACAGAGAAAATTCTGTGACAGCGTGGAAAATGCGACCACGCCTGTGAACGTAAACGTTCGGAATTTTCAGAGATTTACTGATCAGCTGATAGTGACTTTATCTAATCGCAATCGAATCTAGTATTGCGTGAGCTGTTCTAAAAAGTTCATTCATCGACGGCTGTCACCTGACTTCGCGATCGATGACCGTCGATTTTCGATGTTTGCGCATGAGGCAGGATTATGATAAACGAAGCATTTACGACACAATATATTCGCATGTTATCCAATAATATTGCGTCTGTTATTTCAGTGTGCCTGTACTCATCGTGTCCAGCATCACACCCTGGCTCTGCGCCAAGCTCGCGGGAGGGGAAGCCGGCCGCCTCGCTGGCAAAGAGCGCGATCGCACGCATCCGGAAGCTACACCTTCTCTCTCCCTCCGTCTCACCGTCCACCCACCTGACAACCCTCCAAGTCGCCACCATGTCTGTCGCTGCCCGTGCCCAGATTTCCCAGACCAAGGCCGTTGTCGGCCGCCCGGCCGCCGCCCGGCAGCTGGTGAAGGCCGCCCGTGCCACCCCTTGGTAAGAGCTCCCCATAACCCACCTCCCAGTACCTGACGTGCGGTGTCCCCTGCTCCCAACTATCTCCATAGCTCCCCCGCCCGCTCAGCTTGTTCTTGTCCCAACTCGTTCTTGTCCAGACTGCTGTTCGCAACGGGCCTACACAAGCCCCGCTGTCCCCCCCTTTCGCTATACACCCCTGCGTGTTGTTCTCGTGATTTCTGGCGGTGAGTCAGGGTGTGGCAGCCCGAGGGAGAAGCAGCGCGTGACGGAACTGCAGTACCAGTAGCCTGTTAGCCTAACCGCGCGCGAGGCTGGGCCGTTTCGATCTGTGCAACGCGTGCATTTGCGGCATCTTTATCCTCGGACAGCATAAATCTGGCGTGGGCAAGAGAGTTGTTGGACCTAGGTCCGGGACGAACTGCTGTTACGCGGCAGCTTTCGCGAGTTGCGCCGCCCCCACGTGGGCCGGCCGATTGGCGGCCCCCACGTGGACTGCGCTGGGGGTGTGCCCGGGTTGCGTTGTAACACTGTCGATAAGACGTGTCACCCGGTTTCTAGGTTTCGTTCCGGGTGACGCTCTCATAACTGGCCGTCCGGCCGATTATGTGACCTTGTTGGACACTGCTGAATATTCCTGACATTCGGCCTCGGCGCAGCGTGCGCCGCGAGGTGGTGTGCTCTGCTGAGGGCTTCGCCGCCAAGGCCAAGGATGCCGCTACCAAGGTCGCCGCCGGTCTTGCGGCCACCGCCATGATCGCCGGGGTAAGCCGCAGATTTATGCTCACTACCCCTCATACCCTGGCGGGTGCGTCTGAAGATGCACTACCTTCCTGGCCCTGCCTCTGTGCCACGTTTCTTTCTTCTGAATACTGATGCTTGTGTTTGTGTTCCCGTGCTGTTGCTGCGCAGTCGGCCAATGCCCTGACCTATGACCAGCTCCAGGGCCTGACCTACCTGCAGGTGAAGGGCACCGGTGTTGCCAACACTTGCCCGGTCATTGCTGGTGGGTCCACCAACCCCAAGGACATCCCCGCCGGTAACTACAAGTTCAGCGAGTTCTGCATGGAGCCCACCTCTTTCACCGTGAAGGAGGACTCCCAGTTCAGGGCTGGTGAGACCGAGTTTGTGAAGACAAAGCTCATGACCCGTCTGACCTACACCCTGGACGACGTGAGTTTACACCCAGTGGAAATTGCTGCCTTGCGTGCCTTGTGTCTGTGATTGTTATGCTAAGTTTTGTCATATTTTTGCAGATGTCTGGCAAGATGTCCATTGGCAGCGATGGCAAGGTGTCCTTCAAGGAGGAGGATGGCATTGACTACGCTCCCACAACTGTGCAGCTGCCTGGTGGCGAGCGCGTGCCATTCCTGTTCACCGTGCGCGAGCTGGACGCCAAGGGCACCCTCGACAGCTTTTCGGGTGACTTCACCGTGGCCTCTTACCGCGGCTCTTCCTTCCTTGACCCCAAGGGCCGTGGTGGCTCCACTGGCTACGACAACGCTGTGGCCCTGCCCGGCCGCTCTGACGATGAGGAGCTGTTCAAGGAGAACAACAAGAACACCGCTGCCCTCAAGGGTTCCATTGTGCTGTCTGTGGCCAAGGTGGATGCCTCCACTGGCGAGATTGCTGGTGTGTTTGAGTCCATCCAGCCTTCCGACACCGACCTGGGCTCCAAGGCCCCCAAGGACGTGAAGATCACTGGCCTGTGGTATGCTCAGCTGTCCAAGTAAATCCTACCAATATAGCATCGACAAATACACAGACAGCCGGATGCGCTCAATGCAGCAAGCACGCTGGTGATTTTTGGTCCGCACTAATCATCTTTGTATAATTAGTGAGTGCCTCGTGGCTGGACATAACTTGGTGAAGGCTTTAGGGCCCGCACGATAAAACCTGATACGTAGGGATAGAGGGTGTGATAAATGATAAAAAGAAAACTGAGTCATGCACCACCACCCATGCATAGCACTGACACTGCACATGCGGAGCACAGCTGTCCCGGTTGCAGAACCGTGTGATTTACCTGTTCTGTGACATAACGCTTTCAAAACTGTATGCCTCATCTCATGCGATGAGAAATACGCAATTAGATAAATTCTGAAAGGTGCAACCAGTGTCGGTCAGTGGTGAACATGTTTGTGCAGATGCAAGTGATGTGGAGAGGTAAGAGTAGACTACGTGAACTGTGAGGGTGCTGACAGCGACTACCACCGACATGCGTTATTAGAATGCTGCTGAAGAATCTAAAGGATCAATAAAGCTGCGAATCAGCAACTGCAGTAGTAAGTTGACAGATCGCTCATGATTTCAATAACTACGCGTATCAGTATGTTGCCATGCCGGGATAATACACATTTTAATAATTATTGTCCTACCTCGCAGCCACACACACATATTTTGCGCAGCATAGTAGTAGCCACGCACGGCATATTTTAATCGTTTTGACCCCCGTTGCGCAGAGAGGCAACTACATACTAAAATATATCAGGGTTTAGGGTTTATATCGTGAATACCACAGTTCGGGGCCGCGGCCGCGTGATGGTGCTCCTGCGTCGCGTCGCTCGTCGGCCTGTGTTGCTATGACCCGGGTCATTGGCTGCAAGCGTCCTCGCCGCGGCTGATGGCCTACCCCGGGGCGGTGGTGCCTTTGGTTCCTAGCAGCTTGGCGACTTCGTGTTTCCCTTGGCTCCCCCTTGGTTCTTGGCTCCCTGGCCTCCTGCTCGACCTTGGTTTCAGGCTTATGTCTCTCTTTTGCTGGCAACCCTTCATATAGTTGCTGTTAGTTCTGTTTGTAGTGCGCATTTGTTAAAGCCCTGACGTAAATACCACAGTTCTTCTACATACCAGATGAATAACTCGCGGTGCTGCAAAACAATCCAATCCAACACACCCAATTAGATATCACGGTATGGCACTTTCAATGATTCATATACAAGAACATGTGCACAATGTTGTTGTTGGTATGTAATCACAAGCAAAATTGTTTGTCACGGCGAATGGCAGAAACGGGCAAAACACTTTTTAACTCTATTTCGGGTACAATTTGTGCATCATTCGGACATTCTACGTTTATGAAAATGGACCCGCCCGTGCGTGGGATCATACGCATCGACACATTTGTATAAATGGAATAATGTTCAGCCCAAGTCTACCTTTCAATTTACTTCTCATTCTTTCCCGTGTAATACGGATATGTCTTGTATTTTTCTGCCATTAGACGCGAGTTGTGGTTTCAAAAAGTTGGCATATCTCCGTGCGCCGTGGTGATGCATGTGCACCATTTCCCTTGTGCAATCTATTAACCACGTCAGTATTGTACTCTAGCATATGATGATGAATATGCAAACATTCGTGAAGCCGAACGAAGCGAGTTGTGTAGCAAGGAGCAGCGCTCCAGGTAAGGTGACAAGCTTGCGCGTCAAGTAGGTAGTAAATATAATGTATTGGCAGCTGATGGCTGGCTGTCTGGCGGTAATTCGAGGTTGACGAAGAGCAACGTTCTGGCTGTAATATCATCAGTATACTGTTGATACAGTCACTAAACAGTACTAACTTGTACAATGAAGTGATGCACAGATATCACTTCGTCATGCGGGTATAAGCATGGCAGATAGCATATGTTTGTCCATGTATAAACAATATAAATAGTAGCAATCAATGAAGCAAAAATAACAATAGCTCGCGGACTATGTGAAATAACATGCATGTACTATATTCACGCATAGATCGCTGCAAAGGTTTGAGTATGACTGAGGCGCGCCTGCGCTGGTTGCATGAATATATGAATGTAGTAGTCGGGAAAAAACTACTACAGGAGCAGATAACATAGCAAATCTGGGCAGACCTACGCCTTCCGCCTGTCAGTAGGAGGGCAAACCATGGCGAGACTCCATACATCAGGAGAGTTCACAAATGATTTGCCCACTTACAGTAGTACACCCAACAACCAGTAGTAACTTGTCAACTCGTAGTCATCTCACGAAATCTTGCCAAAACGACATCTAGTCGCTACGTCGTTTTGGTCTCTTCCATCCAATTCATCCACCACGTCGCTCATCTCGTCGTGAAAGTCGTTCGTGGGTGCTGGCCGCCCCGCCAAGCCATCTGCGGCGGTGTTGACGAAGCGGTGTCCTTTATTTGCAGGATGTCGGGCCTGGAACCACCACATCGATGTCGGCGTCGGCAGCGGCAGCGGCGCTAGCGGGGGCTGCATTCAAAATGTGGGGCTTGGGACTGCCGTCGACATGGCGGCGGCGGTACATGTAGCGGGGACTACATCCAGAACGTCGGGCTTGGGACGTAGGCATTGGCCGTTGCTCCTCCGTCGCGTAACTCCATCCCCGGCCCAGGAACTTCGTGAGGCTCCCTGGCTTTTGCGCCACCGGCCTGCAGCACAAGCACGGCGAGGGAGGAAGTAGAACACAAAATAGTTGAACTGTGACCTTTCTCATAGTGTAAGCTTGGGTTTGAGGGTGAACTAGTTCCCTAAACTCGCCGTCGCACGCGCGTAAATACGCCCTAGCTCGCACCGGTGTTGATGGGTGGGGTGACTGCCAGACCTCGGAGAACCGCCCACGGACGCTACGAGTGCCCGTAGGACTAAACTCGTAGTTTCAACCCGCCAGTGGCTTTTAATTTATGGTCAGATGTAGTCATCTAGAGGTTTTTATTACAGTACTTAGCAATGTTCTACTGCGCACGATCCCCGCGGTCGGCGCACGGACTGGGGCCTGCCGGCCGGCACCAGCACCACGACCTGAGGGATCCGCCCTCGGGCACCGGCACTCTCTGCTTTGCGCTCGCCTCAACCGGCTCGCGCAAGCAGTCTCGACTCTAGCAGTCGAGCAGAGTGTCAGCTTACTCTATGCCGACTCGGACCCGAGCCTCAGCCTCCCGAGACGCTACACCTTCCCCACCCCGCGACAGCAAGATGCCCCCTCGTCATGTACCGGAAGACGCCCTAGTCGACGACGCCCCGGGCGGCGCCACTGCGGCATCCATCGCGGAATTGGAGAAACGCCTGACGGCCCAAGCGGAAGCCATGGAGAAGCGGCGGGCCGAGCAGTTCGAGTCGGCCGCCTTACTCGCTCGACTGCCCCCCCCCCCGTGCATTCGCCTCCTCCCAAAGGCACCCAGCCAGCCATTCCCGCGGGCGCGCCTGCGCCCGAGGGTGGTGAGCAAGGAGCGCAAGAGCCCCTTCCTGCTGAGCTGGACGCACTCGACACCGAGCTCGAGTACGTCGACTTCGCCTACTTCGGTCAAGTTTCCCCTTCCGGTCTGGAGCCACCCCCGCCACGCGACGGCGACAAGCCTCGCTTGTGGATTCTGACCGACGACACGGCCGCCCGCGACAGCGTACGACAAGTACCTGTATCTTCGCTGTTATGCTAAGGCCTGCGGCCAATCCCTGGCGGTACGGCCGTCACTGCAGTACAGTGTACAGTACCTGGGCCGCCCGTCCCGCGCACGGCGCCCGCGCCCGGGCTCTGGAGCGCCCTGGACGGTGTCGATGGCGGCCGAGCCCCACCTTCTTGCCGCTCTCTCTCCGGCGCCGGCCTGCCGACCAAGTTTTGGAGCGTCTCCCCGCTGGAGCCTTCCGCCGCTTGGTCCTTTTCAGCCACTCCCACTGACTGGCTGCGGGACGCCTGCCTGGCGGCGGGCGCCCAGCCGCCCCCCATTGTCACGTGGGCATCGCACAGGTTGCGCAAAGGCGCGGCCTCGGCAGCGAGCTGCTATGCTGCGGTTCTGCTGCTAGCTCGTCCCCGTCCGGCCGCTACACTTCGCTACCTGTGCAACCTGTGCTACCTTGGCTTTCTTCTCTGGCAAATCGTGCCTCCTTGGGTAAATGGTCAGATGTAGTCATCTAGAGGTTTACAGTACTTAGCAATGTTCTACTGCGCACGATCCCCGCGGTCGGCGCGCAGACTGGGGCCTGCCGGCCCGCACCAGCACCACGACCTGAGGGATCCGCCCTCGGGCACCGGCACTCTCTGCTTTGCGCTCGCCTCAACCGGCTCGCGCACCCACCCACCCACAGCCATATTTCTGCGCTAGGAGACACCCAGGCCAAGCCTGTGGTTCTCGTCTTAGCCTCCAATGTAAGCGAGCTGACATTCTTTGGCAAATCGTGCCTCCTTGGGTAAAGCTTGTTATAAATGTCACTATATAGTCGCTATATGACGAGGATCCTCGCTATCAACTGAGTGGCGTCGCCAAAGCCCCGAATCGGTGCCGGATATCCTTCGGGGCAGCCTCGGGCCGCAACGGTCACAAGCCATTAGGGCTTCACACTGACCCTAGCTGTACTGAGACAATCCTTCGGGTTTCCTGCGTGGCTACCGGAGGGAATGAAGGTGCCTCAGGTAGTTTTCAAAAAATAAAGAGATATTCAAACATATACCGGCACTCATTCCCTCCTTGGTCGCCGCCCACGACTTGCGGCGCCGCCCTGCGTGGTTACGAACATAGCCAGACAACGGGCGACTGGGAACAACTCGTACTGTTTCGGAGTTGTCTTCCGTTGAAACTGCGCCAGTGGCACCTGCCGGACTAGACGGGCCACTCCATACATCTGCAGGTGCGAGTCCCACTGGCCCCGCCCTGCCTCTTCACTAAAACTGGCGCGTCCCCCAGCCTTCCTTCCACGCGCAGCGAGGTCTATCACCGCTGAGTGAGCTGTTCTACTCAACTCCACCAAATTCCGCGGCGAACGTCTCGTCATCCAATCTGAAAACGCCCGGCAAAACCTCGTGCGTGCCGCGGTCGAAGAGGGCACTATTATACTTTACCTGCTACTCGACCACGCCGTTGGACTTCGGGACACTCCACAGATGCTACGGGATACCACACAACTGGGACACTGTTGAGCAGACCGGGTAAGAGTCGGACTAACGACTTGCCGCAGTGCCTGCGCACTGCCAGTTGTACCAGCTCCTCCAGCACCATAATGGTTTTGAGACCGCCACGAAATCCTATCTGCCCCGGGACAGGGGGCAACAGTGGTATTGGTGGCCAGCCCTGCCGTGTGGTGCAACAGTGAATAGATGACGACAGCATAGCCGCAAGAGACGGTGCTGCTCTGCTTGGCTTGATCACTGCGGCGACCGTCGATGTTACATCTAGTGTGCTGCCTAGTATAATTACGTGCAGCTGCATGATACTCGCATACACCTTGCGCAGAGGCGGAGTTCAGGCAGCCCCTGTGGAAACTGGTATGAAGGGAAGGATGCAAGAATCGGTTGTTGGCATGAAGCGAGGGAGGCCGGAGGAGCTGGATGTGGAAGGAGTTTGCGGTACGGCAGAATGAATGGCGCACTTCATGCTGAATCTTGGTATCTTGGTCAGCGCGAGTGCAATACTGCACCCCCCCTCTCCCACCTCCCTCACCCACCCGACCCCTGCCTGTCATGTGGTTGATACGCGCCGCAGATTTCGTGAAGGGCGTGGTGGGGCCTGCACTGGCTGCGCCCATACTGGAGCTCGTCCGCTCCAATGAGGTGGACGGAGAGGTTCTGGCCTCCATGTCGGAGCCGGAGCTGCAGCAGGAGCTAGGAGTCGTAAAATGGGGTCACCGCCGGCGCATTACCTCCCGACTGCGGGTTATGACGCAGCACGGAGCGTGGGTGTTCCCAAGCACACGTGACGAACCTGTGGCGACTGTGAGGGGCAACTCTGCCGCAGAGCAATGTGCCGCAGAAGCGGCGGAGGCTGCGGAGTTGGCTGCGATGGGCTTTCTAGCAAGAGAAGCTTTCCAAGGTCCTAAGCATGGGATGGTGTTTCGGCGTGGAGCCCAGGGACTTGGCTACTACCCCGACGACATAGCCGCCCTTGCACCCAATGTGCTGCCAGCAGCGCCTCCCGCAGCCACGCCCAAGACAAATTCCGCAGGAGAGGCAGCCGCAGCACCTGTGGCAGCCGCCGCCGCGTTAGAACCAGCCAAGACCAGCCAGACTGAGATCCCAATTACACGTGGCGACAAGTGAGTTTCAGCCCTGTCTGCACGTGCGTTGGTTTAGGAATCGGCGCGCATGTTGTGATATAGCAACAGGCTATGTCCTGGCTCGCTGAGGGCGGTGCATGACCGCTTGCGCAGTAGCGCAGCAAGCGCGTCCGCGCAGGAAGCTTCCGAGCCGTCTGTGCGATCAGAATCTGGAAGCGATGCCAAGCCAGTCAATCAAGGTCAAAGCTCTGATAAGTCACCACCCAGGTATCGCCACGCTCACATGACCCGCACTGCTCCTGCCCCCCCCCCCCCCCCCCACACACACACCCCGGAATCGGGTATGAGCTGGGCGTTTTGGCTACAGCTTAGAGTTGATGCCTACTGGAAGTGGAGAAGGGGTTGGTACTCTGCTTCCTCATCCCCTTGACAATACCCGCTGACCATGTGATGACTTCTTCAGGGAGAGCTGGCTGCTGAGGGTCATGGAGGTAGCAGCGTCCCCGGTCAAGGCGGCTGTGGAGGCCGCTAGCCAGCTGTTAGGCAGCAGCACCGGGAAGCAATCGCCACCGCCTCGCACCAACCTCGCAGAGGTTCCACTAAACGGCCAAAATCTTGCAGCTGAGCTGAGTGCTGCCAAGCCCTCGGCACTGCTGCCCTCAGCATCAGTCCAGAATGACAAGTTCACTCGGTACGCTGCACAATATCGCTACTGCGTGCTCTATGTCACTACCCATGTTTTGTGGAGTTGGTGACCATTCTTGCTTTGAATGGTCTTTGTATTATCCGCGCAGCGCTAATGCCACACCACGACCACCCAAGCCACCCTCGCCCGGCAGTCATGCAAAAACAGCAAAACCAGAATCACCCACTCAGCAGTACCAGGAAGACAAAGCGCTCCCTCCAGCAGAGGCCCATGCTGCTTTCAAATCAACATCACTGCCAGCGCCAGCGTCGGTCCAGAAGAATAGATCAAATCGGTGGGACGACCGCCGCCCATGCTGCAGGCGCTACGCCACTGTTTTCACAGCCATTTACAACTACATTGACTTGGGACTGCTGACAACTTTCAATTTACCTTGTCCTGAATTCTCCTCGCAGGAACGCTGCCACACCCCAACCATCTAACCCACTCTCAGGAAGCCCTCCAGCAAGTGCACCAAAGCCCGCAGCAGTTGCCCACGAGCGCCAGCAGGCCGCATCTCCTCCTCCAGCAGTGGCCCACGTTGCGGTTGCCGCCACAGGACCAAACACCACAGCCGAGGGGCCGCCGATTTATGTGGCTGTGAGGCATGATAACACGGTTGAGATGATTGCCGCTGTCGCCCCGGGCTCTCTCCTGAAGCAACTTCTGGATTCATTCAGCGCCAAGACGGGCATGCCATCAAAGGACTTGTGCCTGAAGTACCAATCAGAAGCACTTTGCTTGGACAGGTCAATCTCCCACTACAACATACAGGATGGCGACGTCCTGCAGTGCTCCCCGTTGC
Source organism: Tetraselmis striata (assembly GCA_006384855.1). Classification (NCBI taxonomy): domain Eukaryota; kingdom Viridiplantae; phylum Chlorophyta; class Chlorodendrophyceae; order Chlorodendrales; family Chlorodendraceae; genus Tetraselmis; species Tetraselmis striata. The sequence goes on from VCJN01002501.1 coordinate 39,804, forward strand.
CCGAGGGCGATTTTATTACTGTGCTCATCAAAGAGGCGCAACCAGGCACACACCAGTTCCGTGCAAAGATTAAGCGGAAGCAGACCTTGAAGAAGCTCTTCCAGACGTACGCCACGCGTGCGGGTAAGCCAGTCTCAGCGCTCACTTTCTTGTACAACGGAAAGAGTCTCACGGCAAACGCCACACCAAAATCTGAGAAAATCCTTGATGGCGGTGTCCTTGTGGTTGAATCGCAAGCATAGCATTGTGTGGCATTTCTGACGATGGAAATCGCCCGTCATCATGTAATTCGATACGTAAAGGCTAGCAGCTCTGCTGTGGCTCCTATTTTATACATGGAAGCCGGCGCGGTAATGACACTGCGCATAAGAACCTGCCCTGCCTGTCAGAGGTCAAATTCAGATGAAACTATCGCGGGATTATAGCAAGTGTTCCTGTAGCTTGCGTGCAAGCCCAATTTGAGGGTGATAGTAAGAGTTCTTACATGTTACGCTTCATTGCACTATTGATATTTTCTATTTGCCCATTGCGAATATATATGGGTGAATCTGTGGGTGTGCATAAAGTCACATATGTACTTCTTATGTGTGTTGTGGTGTGGCGACTCGTACATGGAAGGAACATTATTCGTACTTAAGTCAGTCAGTCAGTCACCATTACACACGTCCTATGAAGACATTGACCAGGGACGATGGACCATGTGAATGAACACTTATTCTCAGGGAAATCGGGTGGAATTTCTGGAATATGTTATGGTAGTATAGATAGTACATAGACGCTGTGGATTTTCATTTGCGCTGTGGATTCGTCAATTGTGGATTCGTCTGCTCTTCTTTGGCGTGCCTTTGAATTTTTCGTGCTTCAGCACTTGGTGCCATGCTATGCGATCGGTCATTATTGACTGCCATGGACGAGACATGCCATGGACGCTGAGTAAGTTGGGCATAGAAATATCCTAGCTATCCATAGTTGTACTACATCGCGTAAACCCCATGAGTAGAATAAACGATGTTACAGCATGGTTAAGATTTTTCAGATTTTAGTCGCTAAAACATTTCAAGCACTACAATTGTGATTTCCACTACCAAGCGCCGCCGCATTCATTGCAAGAGGGCTATGAGTGGCAAGTGCCATGGTGTAGGACACCGCCCCGCGCGTGGCCTGTCGCGACGGCGTACGTATGGTATATAACTGTACAGTAAAGAAGGCATCATCTATTAATTTATCTCTTGCCTACGCGCACCGGATTGCTTTACAAGTGCTCCATGTGCGCGCGCGACGCCATGTGGCGGGACGCCAGCTGGGAACAAGGTGTCGCTACGAAGTCACAACAGGTTTTGGAGTTGTTGAGAGGTTCGTTGAGAGATTGCGAGGCGTGAATTACAGGTGGTGCGCTGCGGAGGTGACTCTGTGGGATACCGACGATGAGTGGCAGGTGGTGTAGCGCTAGGTGGCTGGTGGCATATTAACACTCGAGGGCCTTTATTTGTGACATGTAGTACTGTGGCTGACGGCCAGCTGTCGAATTGCTGTCACCCGGGCCGGCTACATGCTCTCCTAGCGGCTATCCTTAACCGGGATTACGACATCTCGTAGAGTTGCGCTGGCTTATTGCTGGCAATTCATGAATAATACACGGATACATCCCGTGACCCCGCCGCTTCTGGCGTCGACAGACTGGTGACCGCCGCCCGTAGCAGTACTTTGCCTTTTCCCGACCCTACCCCGTCACGTGAAACCAAACCCATATCACTTGTGACAGCGAGTCGCTACAGTGCACAGGTAATCCGTAGTCGCTGCCGCACTGTGCTCCGCGGCATTGTTCGGCAACTACCTGTACCGCCCTCCCCTGCCTGTGAGCTTCTGGTACAGTGCGGGTGCTTTAGATTGGTCTCATCAGCGCACACGTGCGTATTATCCGGCTGGTCTTGGCGACTGCCACCTCCGCCTGCGCGCGGCATTCAATCTGCTACCCTGCGCTGGGGGCAAATAAGGAGGCCCTGATCGGGAGAAGCGCAGGGACCATAACAGCTCCTCAGCACACGGGTTATCCGTTTAACGACGCTTTGGTGTGGGGGGTGCCCCATTGCCAGCTGGCGCCAATACTGCCTCCGCGCCGTCAACCAGTTCAGTTTTTTGGCCTCCGCCCGATGAGGGGGCTAGTGCTCGACAGACTCGCCGTGCGCGCGTCGCCGAGCCGTGCCGCGGGAAGGCGCCACCCGCGCAGGCAACAGGTGAGGCGGGCGCGTGGCGGCGGCCCAATTGATCGAAGCGGTTGCCCGTTCGACGTATGTGCATCCAGCAGCGACGCAGCAACTGAGCCGTTTTCCAGCCCACACCAGCCCGTCAACCCCCCTTCCCGTCCTGTCGGCCCCGCGTGCGCGCCAAACCTATCGCATACGGGGACGGCACACAGGCACCGTGTTCATCCTTCGGCATTTAACATCACTTCGGCCCGGTGCGCCCACGGCGTCTCTTGTCAGCAGCCTCAGGCGGGCGGCCACCCGCCGAGGCGAAGGGCGCAGCCCCGAACGGGCGCAAGCCAGGCGGCGCAGGCCGCCACCTCGGCCCCCGCCACCACCTCCCCGCCCGCCCACGACCCACAGCCGCAGCCCGATTCGTCGGCACCGTCCACCTCGTCTTCCTGCTGCTGCAGCTCGGCGCGTGGACCTGCGAGCGCCTCCCTGGAAGGTGTCTCGGGGGGCACTCAGGTGGGCAACCCCCCCCCCCCCCCCCCCCCTTCCTTCCCTGGGTTTCCTTTGGGCTGAGCCTGTTGTCCCCAGGCGAGACCTCGCGGGTGGAGGATGGTGGTTCCGCCAGTTTCCACACGCTACTGGGCATGTGGAGGCTGACACAGTGGCTCGCTGTGTGGCTCGCTGTCACAATGCAGCTGCTGAGCGAAGGCGAGCTGGCGTCCATTTACGGCTACCGGCGGGACCTGGGCAAGAAGTGAGTGGCTATCTGTTGGCGCCATATCTACCCTCATCTTCCATCCGCCCCCCCACCCCCCCGGGTCCTTTCCTTTATATATTCGGCTGCACACGGGCGGTCCTTATTTGACTGTTGCTGGATGCAGTTATCACATGCTTGAGGTGATTGGGAAGGGGGGCTTTGGCACCGTGCGTCGCGCCATCGACTATGGTAAGCATCCTCCCCTTCTTTCTTTTCCCGGCCGTTCTGTCTATACGTACTCTATGATCATGCTCAGCGGGTGTCACCCCCTGGAGGTGCATGAGTATGGCATGCCCTGGTGGTGCTGTCCCTGCTGCCGGCAGCGACGGGCAGGAGCTGCGCGGTAAAATGCATCCCCAAGAGGCCCCACCATGGGGAGGCCACCTATGAGTACCTCCTTAGGCTGCGCTCGGAGGTGGAAGCCATGTCGCAGCTGGGGGCCAGCCTGGACGCGGTGAACTTGCAGGTCCGCACTCGCAGTACTGCCCCTGCTTGGCACCCCCGTCTGGGCCCCGGAGCGGTGGCTGACCTGGCTCCTGCCTGGTCACCAGGAGGTGTATGAGGATGATGGCAGCATCTACCTGGTCATGGAGCTGTGCACAGGCGGGCGCATCATGGACCGCTACGCGGAGCAGCCCTGCAACGCGGCGTGCTCCGAGCGCAGCGCTGCAGGCCACATGCACTCCGTGTTCCGCTTCCTGGCGCAGTGCCACGCCAATGTGCGCACCTACCACACCCTCCGACCACCTACCTATCCCCATACGTGGTCCCGTCACATGCTACCGCAATGACTTGAATCCTCACTCCTGCCACCCCTCCAGGGCGTCATCTATCGGGACGTCAAGCCGGAAAACTTTTTGTTCTTGGATGACACAGTCGATAGCCCACTCAAAGCAGCAGACTTCGGGATGGCCGTGAGGTGTGTCTCAGAAAGGGCGGCCCGCCTAGTCAGCTGTTGTCTCGGCTGCCCCAACAGGTGGCGCTGACTCCCGGCCCCTTGCCGGGTTTCCCAGGTTCCAGGAAGGCGACTGCCGGCTGCAAGACCGCACCGGGACACCCGCGTACATGGTGAGACACGAGCATGCGCAGCGCTGTTCCTGTTCAGTGCATGCACAGAAAGCAGGAAGAGAGGGGGGGGGGGGAGGGGGGGGGGAGGGGGGGGGGGGGGTTGCCCTTACACGGCCGCGGGTGATGTGGCAGGCACCGGAGGTCATTGACACCAAGACCAAGTACAATGAGAAATGTGACATGTGGAGTGCGGGTATCATGATGTACGAGCTCCTCACTGGCCGCCTGCCGTGGGGTGATGATCTGGGTGCCAGGTCAAACAACCAGGTAACACAGCCGCCGTGTTGAAGCTCATCCCCGTAAATGTGAAGCTGTAAGCCAGCCTTGCCTGTAGATAGTGGAAACACCCTCAACACCAACTCTCACCCTATAAATGCACACGCAAGAGCATCAGGCTGCCCCGGCCCTATTTTTCCAGTGATACCTCGAGGTTCCAACACAAGATTGTGGATAGGGCAATAACTATTCAGAGAAGTCTCAAAGCACCTGGCCATGCATTCTGACCCCTGAAGACCTGGCCCGCCCACCCTGGCATGGCACCATGTTCAGGTCATGATGACGGTGCTGTCCTGCGATAGCTGTGACATCACGTCGAGCTTTGAGGTTACTACGCGCCTGAGCGAGGAGGCGCAGGATCTGTTGCGCCGCCTGATTTGTCAGGATCCGGCGCAGCGGGTAAGCGCGACAGAGGCGCTGGAGCATCCGTGGATCAAGGTGGGTGTAACCTGCTCCAGGGGAGGGTGCCCTTGGCAAGTCATGTGAGTGAGCATGATGTACGTGTAAAGGTCTGCTGTTAATGCCTCCATGTACATGCTGCTTTCACGGCAGGCGCTGCAGCACGCTCAGCGATGTCCCCCCCCCCCCCCCCCCCCCCCCCAAACACACACACACACACACGCACACATACACACACACACACACACGCACACGCACCGCGCTCAACTCCATGTGTTTGCCTCATGCAGAAATTTGAAACGCAGTCCGAGCTCGTGCTGCACGGCACTCTGATGCAGCGCATCCAGCGCTTTGCATCCTGCTGCACCCTGAAGCAGCACGTCCTGGTGCTGGTCACACGTGATCTCATGGACAAGGGGCTGCACCCATCCAGTGCGACCCTTCCCCCCTCTCTCTTCTCATGTTGCACATGCCTGCCTGCATTTTGTCAGGCTGAGAATGGGCCCTGCGCCACGCTGCAGGCGACCTGCAGCATCTGTTCCATACCATCAACACGAGAGGCCAAGCGGCAGGCATTCAGCTGGATGACATGCTGGTATGGGCACCACTGCGCCCGCAAGGCCATCGCCTGCTCAGCAATCAACTTCCAATTCCCCCCCCCCCCCCCCCCCCCCCCCCTTCTGCTTCCCTTCTCCCAAGATGGGACAAGTGGGTGAGAACTGGGAGACGTTTGTTGGATATCTTGGAGCGTGTTGGTCTATCCTCTGAATCTTGGGAGCTTTAAATCCGGGCTTGAAATTCCCCATGTTGACTACGCAGGCGGCGGTGCTGAAGTTTGGCTACCATGTCACCCGGGATGAGCTGAGCCAGCTGATGGCTCGGCTTGACCTGCACAGCGAGGGCGCGCTTGACTTCTGGGGCTTCTCCGCGGCGCTGATGGACTGGGAGAATGTGGACCCCGCCGTGGTGCAGGCTGCCGTGGCCGACGTGTACGAGCACCTGGACACTCGACGGGTGGGGTACCTGGAGCCACAGGACCTGGTGGGGCTTGTATCGGCCGCGCGCTCGGACGCGGGGCAGCGCTTTGAGGTCAACCGCATCATGCGTGAGATCGACCGCGATGGCGTGCTATACGCGCCGGCGTTCATGCAGATCTGCACCAGCAGCCTGGGCATGCAAAGCCTGATCCGCTACGACAGCCGGCTGCCAGCTTCGGCGGAGGAGGAATGCCGCGTGCCGGAGGGACACTGCCCGGCCGAGAGCTTTGAGGAGAACATTGACGGCTACATCGACCCCGATGAGCTCTTCTTCTGAGGCAGCACGTGTGCAGCGCGGAGCTCGCTCTCACAACACAGCCAGCCAGAACAAGGCACCCCTCTACCTCTTCCGCAGCTGCCAGCAGCTCTCCGTACATATGGGTTATTCCATCCATTGTAAAATACACGAAAATTTTCAAGAGGGATGCTGCCCCATGATGCTGCCCCTGAGGCCTCAGCATACCCGTCTGTGAGCTGACTGTCACACTTGGTTTTGGTGGCTCTTTAAGGCAATTCCATATTGCCGCCACGCACACAATAAATTGCGCACCTTAATCTCGGCCAATGAAAAAGAAACACTGGCTGTTGTGGTATGTGAACAGTCTGGATTTTTTTGTATCAGCTTTCCGTCTGGATTAACGATTATTTTCCGTCCGCCCTGATTCAATCTTACTACCATGCGAATGCATGGTGTGGGCTTGAAGAATTCATGTTGGTGTGGGAGTTGGCGCCACCCGTGCTGCACTGGGGTCGTCATCATGCTGCTGTCGAGGCATCCTGTCCACTCAGCAGCGTCAGCTAGCCCGCGGTCTGTAGGAAGGGGCCTCCTGCTGGGCGCACCAAGGCAGACACCGCCACCACTCACTTCTTGCCCTGCTGGTCTTTCAGGCGCTGCAGCAGTGCAGCCTTTTTCTCCGCGAGTAGCTTGGCGAGGGCGTCCTTGTCCGTTGCCACACCGCCGCCCGCTGCCGTCCCCGTCGGCGTGGGCGTAGCATCAGCCACCTTGGGCTTCTTTTCGCTGGTGTCTGCCACACTCTCCTCCGCCATGCGCTTGGTCGCATCCACCTTGATGGAGATGCGCACCACGTGGTCCCCTGCCGCGTCCCCTGTCTCCTTATTGGCAGCCACACCCTTCCCCTCCAGCGCCTTGGTGTCCCCATCCGAGAGGGGGCCCACCAGGAACACGGCGTCCTTGCCGTGAAGCGTTTCCACCTCGAAGAGGCCGCCTTCCTCCGCCTCCGCCTCAGTCAGCTCCAGCGCAGACTCAACATTGGCTCCGTCACGCTTAAACATCTTCGACGGCAGCACATACACGCGGGCGTGCAGGTCCTTGCCTGGCGCAGCAACCGAGCCGATTGAGACACGAGTCCGCGAGTGGCTGGCAACGACCGCTGTGGCCATACGGGTGCACTTGGGTGTTTCTTGCTTAAACCCTCCCCCATTCAAGCATGCACCGCACCTGGGATCGGGATGCGGGTTCCGGTACTGGATCCAGGTGGGACCACGAGGCGGATCATCTCAAACTCCTCCTTCTTGCCATGCCCTACCCAGCAGGCGCAGGCGCAGCACAGCCGGCACCAGCAGTGAGGCAAGGTCCCTGTAACTCCTGTGCCCGGCTCCCAGAAGCCAATTCCGGTGACTGCATGCCCGTATGACCCCCCCCCCCCCCCCACACACACACACACACCCTCCCCTTGGGGGAGACTCACCTTTGCATGCCTTACATATTACCGGCTCCCCAAAGCCGCGCCCGGTGCACTTGGCGCACCTCGGTGCATTCCCCTTCACCAACCAGGCGGGCTTGCCCCCGCACGCGTCGCACGGTATGCAGGTCATGCCCACTCCCCCGCACGGCGCGCACCCCTTCATGTACGACACCGGTGCCAGTTTGGTCGCGCCCAACACCGACTCCTTCAACGTCACATTTAGCAGCACATCTGCCGGCTTCCCACCCCGCTCAGCGGCCTTGGCGTCGTAGGCGGCGCGCTGGTGAGGGTTGCTCAGGATCTCATACGCGGTGACGAGCCGCTGGAACTTGGCTTGCGCCACCTTCTTCTCCTCCTCGCTCTTCCCGGACAGCTTGTCAGGGTGACACTTGAGCACCAGCTGCACGGAGGGCCCAGGCGGGGGGGGGGAGGCGGTCAGGGAGTACCGACCGCTGAGCTGATGATGCCTCAAGCTGTCATCAATTGATCGCCACATCTACCCCGGCTGACTGAGGTGATGGACTGCGACACTTCGTGCGCTGGTTCGTCGCAAACACCGCGCTGCGCACCTTGCGGTAAACCTTCTTCATTTCCTCCGCGGTTGCCTCTGTGCTCACGCCCAGCTCGGCATACAGGTCCGCATCTGCGTTCATCTTATCCACATCCATGGCACCCCAAGGGCCCGCTTCGTCAGGGCAGGTAAGGCGTTGTTGCCACCCTCCACGGGCCTGGCCGTCGCCCCGTAGACGCAAAGGGTCGATAGGGGGCGATACAGCTGCGCTTCGAACGGTACGAGTCGTGTGCTAGCGTATTCCGGACAGGGGCCTGGAGCCCTGCACGGAGGACAGCGAGTAAGCTTAAGCAGTCGCTACTGCGGAAAACCAGTTGGCGACCGAAATGGCGACTCTGCAGGTCTAGCCAGGCGCTGTTAACTCCATACCAGTATCTCCATGGGAGGGAGATTTGGATACACTAGGCCCGCATCCTGTGCCGAAGTCGAGGGTTTTGGCCAAAACCTGTCTAATCCGGCATGATGGGAAGCCCTGGGGTAGGGCTTCAAGGCACAACAACTCCGGCTGGATTCTGACCACATCCGGGGCCGGGGTGATTGACCGCCCAGGTGGGGGTGGGTCAGGGCCGTGGAAAAATATTTTGGATACAGTTTCAGCAAACGCGGCCCAGCACCCGCGTCGGCCCACCACCGCGTGTACCATCATACCCCCCACACCCCCCCCCCTTCCACTGCCCAGCGCCTCAGCCACATAGATTAGGAACCGTTCGTTACATACGTCTAGAGCACAGGTGCGCAGCCTTGGGGTTTGACCCGCGCCGGGGTGTACTCGCGCTGCGGGAGGGGAGCAATGGTGGCGTCAGTGCAGGTGGGCAGCCGTGACCACCTGTACTCTAGACACAGCACCACTCAGTACCCCAGCTCGGGTCCACTTCAATTCGTCGGAGTCCCAAAAAGAGTCTTCTGTTTCAGCTGAGGGGTGCTGGGGGCTGGCCTCGTACGGGCTTGACCAGTCGGTTTGGTCCTCGGTGCCGGTCCAGTACCGTTACAGGACGAGCTGACGGGCAGGCATCGGGGTTGCATCTAGCGATGGGGGTGTTTCTTCGTCGTCTCCCCAGCGCCCCCTGTCGCTGCCCTGATATTAGGACAGAGCACCTTCTTGAATCGGCGACGGGGAGTAGTAGGGGCATGGTCTCGGTCCGAAGCTGTCGGGGCTGATTGCTGACGGGGCGGTAGGCGGGGTTTCCACCTGAACGTGCCACTTTGACGCCATGGCTGCTGCTGCCTGCAGCTTTTGCAAGGCTTTCTTTGCAGCTGCAGTGTCTGCGCTGACCTGGCTTATGCGGTGTTGTCTGGTATGCTGCAGTTCCACCTGGCAAAAAAGTAAACCATTTTATTTCTCACTACAATGTTGTTCTCCATGTAGGCAACAACCCATATATAATTCCATAAGCTTGAGGCTGTAGTATAAAAGGCGCTCCTTACCTCAGTGGTGTTCTGGGTATGCTCAGTTGCCAGCGCCATGGATGCTTGAAGGCCATCGAGGACTACTTGCTGCTCGGTGATTGCATCAGTTGCGCGCGCCTCCTTCTGCGCGGCCTGGCGGAGCTTCTCATCCTCCTTCTCCAGCAAAGCCTTGTCCTTTGCAGGAGTTTTCGCAGCATCGACAGCGCGTCTGGCGGCTGCCTCTGCACGCTTCCTTTCAGCTTGGCGTGCAGCCTTGTCACCTTTTGCAGCAGCTGCCGCCCGTCGCTTCTCCATCTCAGCGCGTGCCTTCTCCTGCGCACGAGTGGCGGCCTTCTGAGCCATGCACCTGGCGTGGTGCTCCTTGCCTCGTGCTCGCTCTTGCGCCGTCTCCTTGGTCATAGCCCTCCACTTCCTCCACCTGCCCAGCAGTCTTATTTAGCCATTTCGTGTACAGAGCGCGCATGGCTCTTTCGCCGCAATGCATTTGGACGTCCTCGCCTATGATGCGACGGCGCTTAGGCATCTTGTAACGCTTGGAACACTTGTCCTTGTCTGGCGTAAGCGCCAGCAGCTCACAGATGGGCGGGTGCTCAGGTAAGTTCTGCACGATCAGCTCCTGCTGGCGAAGGCGCTCAGTCTCGCGTCGGTGTTGCATGATATGTTGATAGGTGCACTTCACTGCAGCTTTCTTCTCATCTGGCAGCGCGCTGACACACACAGCATGCGCTAGGAGCTGAAGAGCATCGCTAAGCATACCAATGACGTTGTCCAGAATCGATTCAGTCACAGTCTCCCGCTCAACGGCGCCCTCGGGTTGCGCGGCGGTGTTGACTGCTGTAATGGCGGCGCCCTCTTTCTGCTCTTTGATTGTCTGGTACACCTTTTTGCGTACGGCCTTAGGGTTGATGTCCCACCGGCGCGTGTCTCCGTTACGTTAGCCGGCCCTCTCGAAACTGCGGCGGTTGCGCTCTTTGGGCACTGCCTTCTCCCAGGGCGAGCAGGCGGGGATGACGAGCTTGTTGCCGTAAGAATTTGTTACAATATGTCGGAGCAACGGACTAAGAGTTCGTCTTTGTGTCGATTCAAGAATGCTCGAAACTAATTCTTGCCAGCACTGCCACGGCGGAGCCAGCCTTCGATGATCTTCTGCTGTCGGTCGGTCTTGATGGCGAGCGAGCAATATTTTACGACCTCCAGCACCTTGCGTCGCAGGGCCTTCACAGTCCACGGCAACGCTGCCTTCCCACGACGAATGATAGCAGCAACCATCTGCGCCTCGTCCTCTTCGGTGAAGATAACAAGGTTGGAAAACGAGGTCATCGAACGACGGAGCCTTCCTAGCGGTTGCGACGTTGCGCTGGAGGCTGGTCTTCGGTACGCGGAAGCACTGCACGACAGCGCGGAACGAGTGCGTTCCGTTCACAACAACGCTCACTGCATGCACCATGTCGGCGCTCGTATACTTCTTGTACTCCCCACGACCTCCCTCATCCGTTGCCTTGCTCTCTTGCTTGACCTTTCCGGGATTAGGGGGTCGCATAGTTGCGTGAGGCTGGGTTCGGTGGAGGTGGTGCGCGCTGGGGGACCTGTCGCTCCGGCTGTCGTCGCGACGGATTTCAAAAATCGGGTCCACCCCCCCGGCTTGGACACCCCACTGCGACGAAAGTGCGGCCCGTAGCATATGAGTGCATATGCTTGCCTGAAAGCCCTACTGAAATGCCTCAAAATGATCCGCCAACCTCCATGATTGGGTCAGTCAGCACAAAGTTATGGGTGAAAAACTGCCCAAGTGTATCCAAAAAATGGTGTATCCAAATCTCCCTCCCATGGAGATACTCGTGGCTTTACTACCGGGTAGCGCTACTGCTGTGCTGCCGTTTGCAGCTTGTACGAGTTCGTCGGCTACTGCAAGTAAGGATTAACGCATCCACCAGCAGCATCACGAAAAGATGACGTAAGACCAATAATTACGCGCCGGTTACTAGAGGTTCGTGATGAACCCGGTTCACCCGGAGATTATTATTACATAATTATAAATATTACATGAGCTAGCTGCAAAAGGCGATCAGGAAATCACCCGAAAAGGCAATATGAAACGTCCACTACAGCAACACCAAGGGCGCATCATGGATATAAAACCTCAAATCATCCGCCACCCGCATGAAATTCATTTCCGCTGTATTTATCACGTTGTCGGTAACAGTAATGATGCAGCTCCCGCCCGTTACGTTTGAACTCCCACGAACTAGCGAATACTCGCGAGCAGCAGCGCGGATATAGTCGCGCTTACCGCCGCGCTTTGTGATTTTTTTAAGTATCGATAAGGAATGTACTCGTGCCACTCGCGCCGTACCTTATAGCGAGAAACGGCCCTATCTTCAACACATTTTTGGCTTCCTGCCACCACCTGCCCTGCCACAGGACCCAGGAAGCAGCTGCAATGGCACAAACCCCACCGATCCAAGCCCTAAAGTTGCCCTAGGTGTGGGCGGTCGGGCGACGTGGTCAATGGATCTTTCGCGGATGTGGCGAACGAACGTGATAGTTCACGTTATATCGTTCGGACATTAGGCGAGTGAAGTAAGCAGGTAAGTACAACGGCACTTACCTGCCAAGCCCCCGCACCGCTAACCCCGCACCCGGCATGGACACAGATATCCGAAACCCGGGGCGGAGATAGCAGTGAGGTTTATAACCATCACCGCCGCCGGGAATCGAACACTGAGCCAACCGCATACGAAGCGAACGACTTAACGGGGTACTCGTCTAACCACAAAGGCATCTTTCGCGGATGTGGCGAACGAACGTGATAGTTCACGTTATATCGTTCGGACATTAGGCGAGTGAAGTAAGCAGGTAAGTAAAATGGATGGTGCTCGTGTAAGGGTTGCATGTATGCCTATTGGCTAGCCGTGTGGGTCAGGGCAGGGGTGCAGTAACCCGGGCGGCCCTATGTTTCAACACTTTCGACATCTCCGTCGAGCCCGCCCTCTTTGCTGTGCTCGCCGCTCTATCCGCCTTGTTACTGCGCGCCCTCCCCCCCCCCCCCTCCGGCTCTGAGTCCGCGAGTCCGTATGCTGGGCTGGGGGACGCTTGATGAGTGGGTGATGAAGGCGGACGAGGGCGGGATCTCGGGCGGGGGGGGGCTGAACCTTACAAATTCGTAGCACCTACTTGCTACCAGTTCAGCCACTCGTCGTCCTCATCTATGTAGGCAGGGGTTAAGCTCGTCCTCGCCATGTTCCCCATCCTTTTCCTCCTCCTCTATCTCGTCCTCGCCTTCCTCACTGTCGTTGCTATCAAAAACGCTCATTTCGTCACGCGCATCTTGGCGCTCGCGCGCACTTGAATCTTGCCCTGCGGCGATCTTAGCGTCCGCAACCTTGACGTGGGCACCTAGCACACTTAGCTCAGCTTCAGCCACGGCTTCGGCTAACTCCGTCTTGCGGCACTTGGCGTTCGCCACCTCCTCCTGTGCCTTGTTTACTTGCTGCTCCTTCTTTTCTTCTGCCTTCGCTGTTGTCTCCAAGGCAGCGCCAGCCCTCTGCAAAGTTGCTGGCGTCACCTTCTTGAGTAGCTTAGGTTGGGGCTGGCCGCCTGCTGCAGCCTTCAAGGCTCCTTGGAGCGTTGCATGCGTGGGGTTGTTAGGGCTCTCTTCTGCGCTGAGCGTTGCAGTCAGCGCGCACTCCGCCGCAATAACCCTGGTGTGCCCGCTGGATAAAAATCCACACATAAATGTAAGATGATATTTGCAAGTTTCCCATGCCATCTTTTGAGCTGGTAGAAGTCGCAAAGTGCAAGCTAGCTTACTCACCTGAAGTTGTCGATGATCAGCAATATTTTGCCTGTGCGGCGTAGTTCCTCTGTGTAGGGCAGGAACACCGTCTCTACCCAATAGTGGTAGAGGTCGCCGTCCATCCACGCATTCTTCTGTGTTGTAAGCTCGGCTCGGCGTCCCTCAGAATGGTGTTTGATAAGTCTAGCTTGTCCCACCAATCTGGCACGTTTTTTCCTTTCACAATAAAAAGAGGTGGAAGCTGTGTGCCATCAGCGACAATGACAGGTAGATTAGTGATGGAGAACCGCGATGCGTTCTGGAACGTGTGTGTACGCTTGGCCCCCTTCCTGGTGATGACCCGCTCCACTCTCCCATCAGGTCTAAATGAGGTCTCATCTAGATTGAAGATTCGGCTAGGATCCAGCGGACCATGTTCTTTCTCAAATTCAGCGATGGCATTGTATAGTGTGAGCATATCCTTTCTGGTTACAAGCCATCGCTTGGGGTCAAAGCGGTCACCTACCCGCGCACGCAGCTCAGGGTGGCGGCGCATGAAACCGCGAAACCATTTTCTAGACATCTTCCCTCGTTTGATCCAGATCTTGGCGACAAGGTCTTTATCATAGCCACGGCTTTTAATGATGACCAGCGCGTGCTTCTTGACGGCTCGCTTGCTTAACGCCAGCCCACGGTCTGCCCAGATCAGGACGCACTTTGCCAGCGACGATTCGTCCTCAGGGGTCATGGTTGTTGGGCGGGTTCCAGCAGCAACAACAGGAGTCTTGCCCTGTTTCATAGCATGTCTTTCCCTCTTGGCAGCAGCGATAAGCGTCGTTCTGTTCTCGCCACAGCTCTTTGCAGCTTTGGCCGGCTTTTCGACACAAGCAAGAACAAGTTTGACAGCATGCTCCTCTGCCTTGTTTACTTGCTGCCTTGTTTATGTCGCTATATATAGAGGTGACTCGCGACTACTAGTGCCCTATAGTGATGAGTTGCGACTACTCGTGGCGCTACTCGTCACGCTATTCTCTAGTACTCAGTGCAAGACATCGCTGCCGTGCACATGCCTCCAGCCTGAAATAAGGTACCGCGGCGCTTAACGTTAAGCGGGGGTTAAGCTTGCTACATAAAGGCGCTTACGCGAGTTTACTATGTGGTAAGCGCGGTTAAGCGGACCACGTTTCGACGAGTTACGGAATAAATTACTTGCATCCGGTTTCGGCCGGGATATATGACCGCCATTGCTTGGCGGTCGTGCCACGGCGGCGGGCATGTTGCTCGCGGGTGGCGGCGGCGGCTACTCCCATATGGCGGCCTGGCGGCCCGCGACCCGCCGAACGCCTACCGCCCGCCATGGCCCCAGCACCGCCCCAACCCCGGGCCGGCACCCCAACCGCCGGCTTGGCGGGCTTGGCCCCCTTGGCCGGGGGCTCCGGGCTACTGCCCTCGTCGACGTTGTCGCCGAGGGAGGCTTGCGTGGCGGCCAGATTCTTGACCGCGTTGGTGTTGTGCTGCTTGATGATGTCGCCCGCCATCTTCTGATGATGCCGCTTCAGACCGCCCACAAAACCGTGGAGGTCTGGCGACGCAGCGGTGCCCGCCAGCGGCAGCGCCACGACTTTGTTCACCGCGGCCGGATATGCCGTAGCCGACGAGCCCTAATAATCACTCGATACGATCGTGGTACCGCCAAACGTAAGGATTGGGCGGGGGTCTGACACGGCAATTGCGAAAGTCGGTATGCGTGTTGCCTGCTTGTCGCGGCGGTGGCTTTGTAATCGAACACGTCGTGCGGAAGACAAACGCGGCTCACATGCGGCTTCCGAGTGCGCCGTCACGACCTCGCAGACCTCCTCCTCGCCCTTGAACACCACGTTAAACGGGGGCACATGCCGGCTTTGTAGTACTTCCCGAGCTCGCTATGCTGCCATGCCTTTGCAAGGTCGCGGACCTTCGCAAGTCGGTCCTCGCTCGGCAATGGTCCCTTCTTCCTGGCTTGGGCGTCCTTGCCCACATCTTGGCACACCGGTTCGCGTAGGCACTCGTTCTTGAAGACCGTGGGTGGGTCTCAAATCCGAGATGTGTAGCTGGCAACGCTTTTTGGCTACGTGACACGCGCTACGTGCGTATAATTAGCACGTGACCGCTCGCGCTACTCCCTCATTAGCCAGCCGTCAGCCCCATCCCTGCCCGAGACACACAGGACGAGGCACCTGAAGGCCACCATATGCCTACGTTAGCGCGTTGCTACCGCGGTATGCATGCGCGTGATGGTGCCGGCCGGTGTGTCCGATTGGCATCGGTGGGGCGGGATGGGTTGGCGAGACGGGTGATCACGTGGGCTCTGAGTTTTGATCAAATGACGTTGTCTTTGATTGTATCAACCGGATACTAATCATTTCTCGTATTCGTTTCGGTAGTTGCATCTCAGGAGTAGTGTGACCCCGCTACACACAACTTTAACCCCGGGAGGATTTCATTTAGCGAGTACCCCGGGAACCGGTGCGGGAAGCAATGCGCCAAGCGAGGTAGTTTCTCTTCCCTTGCTTCATGTACATCACGAGGTGCACCGTCAGCACAACCCACGCTCCCTAACGCTTTTCCAGTCGGATCACGAGTCAGCCCGCAAGATTCCGCATGCTGCTTATTCGGTGCACCATCAGCACAACCCACAAGGATGGTCGCAATATGGGGTTGGGAGTAAGGGGGAGGGCGTGTACTCTCGGAACGCGGCAATGACTGTCTCCTTGGCGTGGCAGTGGTTTGCGGCTGTGTAGCCGGCATGGAAATTAACGGTTATTAGTAGCGTAGCTGATCCGCTCAGTGTACGGGGGCGCAGCGATAGGAAACCTCGGCGTCTTCCTTCACATGGTATGGGATCCCCGTCTGAGTGTCCGCACGCCGCCTTAGCTGCTGCCTCCATCCGCGAGCAGCAAGCCGGCCGCCGTGGCGGTCCCGGCCGAAACCTCATGTAAATGATTTCCTCCGCCCGCCCACTGCCGCGCGCCTCGCCACCCAGTGCCGCGCGCCCGCTCACTAGCACTGCTGCCGCGCGCGCGCTATCGCGGATTCGGCCAAAGCGCAGCGAGATTCTCGGGCTTCTAGGCGCCGAGATGCAAAAATAGTTCACCGCGGATATAGCGTCGTGATGATGAGTGATGTGCGCCCGATGGAGTTTATTACGAGTATATCACAGAATGACTACAGACGAGTGTCATAATAATGGTAAGATTACATACAAGTGCGGGTATTACAGTATAATCACGAAGTCGTGCGGGAGCCTGGTGAATGACTCCCATCATGCAATATGGGTGTTTGGTATACCGGCAGACGTGATTTTGTTCTATACTGGCCGAGTCACGAAATTTGGTAGTGAGACCAGCTCATGGGTTGTTCCACCCCCTTGTGAGAGTAGATTGCGGATAGATGAGGCATAGTTGGGCCACGAGCCAAAGTGTAACAAGGTACATATAAGACATAGTTATTGCCCATATAGCCAGTAAAGTAGCGAGTAGCAGCACGCAGAAGTGCGTTGGAGGTTTAGCATGGTGTAACATTCTAACAAGCCTTACCCCTATGACTGTCCTAAATGTGTCACTCCCCATGTAGTCCCACGTACCCAGCATACCGCCAGCATGGGCGGTTCTAAACCGCCGTCGATCCAGATGGTGGAGACTTGCTCACGACCGCCGCTGATCAAAACCGCAAGGGGCTAGGTTTTTGGAGGTGGGCGCTGCTGGCGGGTGCGCATGGCCGCGGCAGCCGGGCCCTGGGCGGAATTGCTGAGCAACATAGCTTTGATCGATTACATTTACTAGCTATACAGGAATTCAGCTTGTAATGCATGGTCATTGTGTTATCCAGCGAAGCGTCGATTTTTCGGCGGTGAGTTGTATTGCCGTACGGGTACCCGTATAGTGCAGCGGATCGGGCCTATAGGTGCATGACTAAAGCGCTTATCTACTGGTATGTAATACTAAGTACTATAATCCATCCACCCACCTGCCCACCCGCCCACCCACCCACGGTCCTTAATTACACAGCCGTCCGATTACGATCTCACGGCTGGGAGGTACTGGTACTGGTACTCGCTACTCGCTGCTGGTAATGGAAAAAAAAACTCTGGTAGCGACTATACTTCAAATAAAGCGCTGGCAATGCGAACGCTCGCTCCTGGTAATCCTTACTCGTACTCGCAACTCGCTGCTAGTATCCAATACTGCTGGTACTGGTGTGAATTACAAAACGGGCAGTTCCCTAGAACCGGTCGTACTGGTATTGGTACTCGCTACTCGCTGCTGGTATTAATATGGAAAAAAAACTGGTACTTCAAACGCGCTGGCAATGCAAATGCTCGCTGCTGGTACTTCAAAGCGCTGGCAATGCAATTCATGGAACTGTAGGCCAGTGGTATAGAACCCGTTCTTTTAAAAGTTTCTGAAAAATCGACGCATCGCTGATTCAACTGTCAAGTTACTTCATATGTGCACCACACATACTTCCCCACATCATCATGCATATGAGGACATGCCAAACTAGGATAAGGTTGGTCTGTCACTATGTCCGGATCAGCATAGCGTAGAAGCATCACGGTTTCTCCTCGACGTGCTCAAGCGCGACAGAGAAGGCGTCATGCCCCCTGCAAATATTTTGTCGAAGGGGCGCCTTGCTCTACCACACACAAGTGCCAAGAGGGGACCCTATCACTATGCGCTCAACTGTGTGCAGTCGACATGGCATACAACGAGGGTGAGGTCCGCTTGTTTTGACTTGTTTTTGATTTTGTTTTCGCTTACTTTGCTTGTTTTTGGGAGGTCCTTGTTTGCTTGTGGAAACAGGGGGGGGTTCTAAAACAAAAAAATAAATCGGACCTGCCCAATGGAATATTTTACACGGCGCACCCGTACAGTGTTTAGATTCGGCGATATAGTAATCATACGGGGTCTGCCGTACCCGTACGTTTTGTTGTCCCATACCGTTGCCGTCGCGGCGCGATAAAGGTGCGTCACCATGTGCTGCGTCGCGCACATCGCACCTGCCCACCGGCTGTCAACTGCCATCACCGCCCATCGGAGCGCGGTGCCCATTCCACCAAGATTAGCGGCTACAACCAATGTATCCCAAGTAAGCGAGCCCATGGCCAAGTTTCCGGGCGTGCCGTCGCGGGTTAGTCCCGTAGAGCCCTGCTCGGGCGCCCTGCTCGGTTACCTGCTCAGCTCGGATTTTTCGCAGTTTGCAATAAGTCCCATTCAGCCCGACCTCTGCAATTGGGTAGTAGGGGCATGGGGCACCCTCCATAGAGCCCTAGACTTCTAGCACAAGGTCACTACGGGCAGGTAAGACAAGTGTCGATGGCTCCTTTGCGGTTGTGTGTCGCGTGTTGCTGCCTGGGCAGCAAGAGTGCATGCCACGCACAGGGGACCCAGATGGCCCGCCTCGCGGCCGTCGTGCCAGCCGCGTCGCGCACAACTAGAGCGCCCACCACGTCGGAAGGGGTCTGCCGTCGCATGCTCGCATTGCCGCGTGGGGCGCTGTCACCATCTCAATGGGCGGCCCATAGAACGCGAACCTAAGTCACTATAGGCACCTCTCAGACGCCTATAGGGCTTTAGTTCAGACCGGCGTTGTTGGTCTTGCCCGTACTCAAGGGGGTGAATGCCAGTGGCATGAAGGCCGCTCACCACAGGTCACCGCCACGCCGTGCAGTACTTTATGTATTACTTGTCGCGGCTGTCAAGCGTTCCTACAGTATTTTACGTCGGTACCGCGTCGAATGGTGACAACCGAGCACCACCATTAGCGCGCGTGCACGATGCAGCGAGCAGCACGCGTGCGACCGTCCGACAAGCATGCAAGCTACCGCCGTGGTTACCTTTGGCCCTCGTTCCTCAAGCCGATCTCCGTCTCTTACACCGTCTCCGTCCCGTACACAGGCTCTTGCCTATGCCTGCCATAGGCAAACACAGGCACACACATGCAAGACAAGGGGGAGGAAGGACCGCCATGATAAGGCGGAGGCCCTCTATAAGCACGCGATCGCAGCCATGGCAAGGCGCCCGCACGTCACGCTAGGTAGGTGGTAATCGCACGCGCGCCGTGCGCGCACCGCGCGCAGGACGCACTACGCACGGCCCTTGTAGTCTAGTTGTACTCATAAAGTCATGTACTGCTACTCGGCTGCGGCTATACAATGAGTCTTGCGCCTTGTACTAGCAGCAGTACAGTACTTCGTCTTCTGCAGGTAGTCTACCTTAGGGGTCCATGTTGGAGGTCATGATTAGAGGTACTATCTGAGTTCCCTTAGAGGTCCCTAGGTGTGCTTGGGCGGGTCACTAATCTCGGGTATGTCTCCTTGCGCCTCGCTTAGGGCTATGGCCAGGGTATGGAGCCCTAACCAATTAGGTGCCCTGCCTGTGGTCTCAACCGGGTCTGGGACCCTAGCTGTAACTCCTACCCGACCCGGAAGGGCTTGGATGTCCCGTTCTTCATGCGCACGCGGATATGACATATGCTGCGCCAGCTGCCGTCACTGTGAGATTCAGATGTGACATACGGGTGACGAAGCACTACTACTAGCGACTATTATTTATCCGCTCCTTGCTGCGAGACCTCAACTTCGAAGCTCCTTTCCTGTCGGCGCCTTCACATTACAGTCGGCCTAGTGCCGCTATTGGAGTGGCCCGGGATTGTGTGCTGGGGAGAGCGTCCCTACTGTGTGGAGCGGCGGCTGGCTGGTGGCGATGCCTGGTCGGAGGCTACCATGGCGGTTCCTGCCTCTGTTGGCCCGTAGCTGGATTTCCTTCTGGATTTCTGTGTGGATTTCTTGAATGTTGCGTCTAGCTCATGTAACGGAATTATTTATCCGTGAAGGCTGCTGCTGGTGGCGGCACGTCCATCCAGTTACGTGCGAGTACATCCGGCGTTATTGCCGGCGGGCGATAAATCCTTTTTGTAATCATTCTGGTAGTCGTACTAGCCCGGTGACGTGTTACATGGCACTGACGTATAAGGTACAAGGTTGTCCGTGTAGTACCGGGTAGTATGCGATATATTTGTCAAGCCGGTACCGGGTATCTAGTACGAACCCGGGCGCGATGACGAGTCGTCCTGCGGATAACTACGACTATTAGTACATGGGAGCGCAAATCGCAGCCGTACGTATTTGGTAACAGTGGGGAGTTTTGTGTACATTATAGCTAGTACTGCTGAACGGGCCTGCCAGCCGTCCGATCAAAGGTCATCAGATGGGCGGTTTGGCTGCCATGTTTTGCCAAAGAGTGCTCACGTTACATAAATATTCGCGAGGGGGGGGGGCGGGGGCAGGCAGCGGTTTGCCGAAGAATGTTTGAATTACAATATTCGCGACAGCTGCCGTCGGGGCATGTGGCGGGGGGCGGGGGGGGGGGGGGGGGGGGGGGGGCGGGCGGGCGTGGTCCCCCCGCCGCCCCCCCCCCCCCCCCCCCCCACCCGCCGCCCGCCGCTCCCGCCGGGGGAGTGAGGGGAGGGGAGTAAGGGGGCGGGGGCTACTGCTTGTTCTTGTTCTTGCGTGCCCGGGGGACCCTCCGCTTCGACGATCTCGCTGCCTCCGCCTCCGCCTCCGACTCCGCGACCGTCAGATTCTTACCTCGGCGCCTATTCACTGGCCTCTTCCGCTTCTTGTCATCCGTCAGTGTCTCCACCACCCCGGGAGGCTGTGCCGTCGACGACGCCGCCATGAGCTTCCTTACCTTGGCGTCGGGACGCCCCCTGTGCCCATACGCCCACAACAAGCCACAATCGTTTCGCCTTTAAGCGGCTGAGGATGCGGCCTCCTCGGCCACCACGAGTTGCGCCGCTGGCACTGTGGAAGCCTTGGCGTTGAGGTGGGCCTTACGGCGCTCCCGGACGAACATGCGCGCGGCACAAGTTAGCCACGAGTGGGTGCGTGCCAATGTGGAGGGTGGAGTGTTTTGTTGCGCGCCCACCTTGTCACGCGTTTCCTCATGTCTTTCTCGTCCTCCTCGATGCCGGCGGCGCGGACACGCGAGACAACAAGGCTCGCCGCCCACTTTTGCCCGGGGGGCGAGGTCTGCCATGGCGCTGTGAGCGGTGAAAGGGGGGGAGGGGGGGGGCGGCCGAGGTGGAGAAACTAACACCCAGTCGACGACCGCCTTCCGCAGCAGTCAACGACACATCGGAGGCGAGGAGCAGCGCGCCACTACTATTTATATGCACGTATTGTCAAGAGCTAGTCGGTGCGGCATTGTGTCGGTGTAATTTCGCAATGTTTATTGTTGAAGTAGCACGGCGTAATGAATACGCGGTTTCACCGAGTGAATCCGGGATAATATGTGCGGTAGGGCGCGCGTATATGTGCGCGACGAATGTGCGCGCGCAGCGTTGTGCGGCGGTGTGCGGCGGTGTGAATATAGTGTGAATACTATATCGGCCGTAGACGATCGGGTCTGGCAGCACCGCCCGTGCTTGTAAATAAGCGACAATGGATCACGTCATGCTCCGGTTGTACTCCTACACTTCCTCCACTTTGGCGGGTGGGGGGGGGGGGGGGGGGGGGCGGGGGGGGGGGGGGGGGGGGGTCCTGTCCTTATTACTTCCATCGGTGGACGTGCCGGACATGAAGGTCACCGGGCACATCGCGTGGTTTCGGAGCAGTTCATTCGCGCCTCCTCGTCTTGTTTGCAATCGTCGCCCTAATCCAATGCAGGGTGAGTAGCGGGACACTGTGCCCCCCCCCCCCCCCCGGTTTATGTAAACAAATATCTAGCCGTGCATGCGCCGCAATCGGTACCCAATGAGCGGGGTATGTGACAGTGGTTTCGGAGCAGTGCAAGCATTCCGTGCGTGTGCACAAGCACGTACGACTGGGAATGAGGCGGGAGTTGCGGATGGAGTGCATTGGCGGTGCATAGAATAGCGTGTTCCTGGGATTTTGACTGCATCAGACGCCGTATTCCCATCCATCCGGCACGGAATGTCCGGTTTTCACACATTTGTGTGTGAATATAGTGTGAATATTACGCGTCTTTTACGCCGGGTGGATGGGCATCCGGCGTCCGATGCACCCCAAGTATTTACAGCACGCTACTCTACGCACCGCCAATGCACTCCGCAAGCCCCGCCTCCATCCGCGTGGGAACCGGTAGTAAGTGTTGTTGTGTGCGCACATCGTGACAACATTACACGGTGGCAATTGCAATTAGCGGTGGATAATGTGAAGGCGTTTTCGAAATCGACAGAGAATGAGCTGGCGGTGCTGGCGGAGTGCATTGGCGGTGCATAGAATAGCGTGTTCCTGGGGTTTTGGCTGCATCGGACGCCGTATTCCCACCCATCCGGCACGGAATGTCCGGTTTTCACACATTTGCGTGTGATTATATATAGTGTGAATATTACGTACGCGTCTTTTACGCTGGGTGGATGGGCATCCGGCGTCCGATGCACCCCGAATCTCACCAACACGCTACTCTACGCACCCCCAACGCACTCCGCCAGCCCCGCCTCTTTCCGCGCAGGTCCTACGTTCCATTGTATGTATATACATACGTACATGTACTGCTCCGAAACCAGCGCAAACTTAATGAGTGCACAAGTGTAAATTGAGGGGGGGGGGGGGGGGGGATGTGGCGGCGGGGCATCCACTCACACATACCCCGGCGATGCATGACAGATATTACATGCCGTGGCGGGTCGGCGGGCCGACCCGGCGGGGGGTGGGGGGGGGGGGGGGGGGGGGGGGGGTCTATTCAACTACACGTGCGACAGTGTCGTTTCGTGGAGCAGTATATGTGCCCGGCCTTATTTATACCGCCCCCTACCTGCGCTGCATGGTCCACCCCTACGAATTACTTAGCACAAACCGCCATTACTTAATAGGAACCTAGCACAGCCAGGCTTATATGCCCGCTTTGCCGATCAACTTCTACGCACTTTCCGTCCCTCAACCGCCGGACATGGGGGTTAAGCCGCCAGCCTCGGCAGTTGCTTAGCCAGACTTGGCATCCCGTACCGTGTCCATGGCCTCGCAGCTCTGCCGCCGGCACACGCCGAGTCCGGCGCTTGCTGCCGCGGGGTTGCGCACGCATGCACGCACGGTAATACGCCGCCGACGCCGCCACGCTTACTTCCACCACCTTCGCCAGCCGCAGCTTCGCACGCCGTTCCGCCGACATACGAAACGCACGAATCCCCCCCCCCCCCCCCCCCCCCCCGTCCCCGCGTCATGTATAATATATTCGAGGCGACTATTATATGCGGGAGCCCTAATGGCCGGGCAGTATCCACACCCACACCGGCACCGCCGCTCACCTCCGACGCGGATGAACCGCATCCCAAAGGAAACATGCCGGTTGGTGGTAAGCCCATCAAGCGTGGGGTGCCGGCGCCGGTACCGGTGCGACGGCGCTGTCGCGTCAGGAACCGCACCGCATGTGGAGCAACACATGGCGGTGCCGGCCCCACCTATGTCTAGGGCCACCTCCTCACAACACCCCGCCACGACGGCGTCGGCCACCGCCGACGGCGCCGTTGCGGGGGGGGACGCCCTGCCAGGCGACGATGATGCGCCTGATGCGCCGCGTCAGGAGGCGGAGGAGGCCGTGGTCGAGGCGACTGATCGGGCTGAGGGGGTTGTCGAGGCGAGCGAGGCTGCGCTCGCGCCACCCGCCCCGCAGCCACCTGCGGGACATGCCGACTTGCTCGTCGCCATGTTGACCGGAAGCCCTACGAGCAGTGGCGGGAGGCGGCCACATGCACTATCATGTGCGTGTCCTGGCCGGACGCCCGTCATGCGTGTACTGCGGCCAACGGACGGACTGTGAGTGTTGCTGCGACGGCACCCCGGCTTTGTGCGGCCCCAAGTACCCATGCATGGCGACTCATCAGCGGGCAGTCCCCTGCCCGACCACGGCCACGGTGAGGGCGGAGTTCCGCCATGTCAGGGACGCGTTCCACGACGCGACTCGCGCCGCCGTGTGTGAGGCTTCCGAGAAGGCACGCGCGGCTGGTAGGGTGCGCAGGGTGAGGCGGCGGACGGCCCGGGAGATGAAGGAGAGCGAGACATGCCGTCAGTGAGGTCGGGCGCAATGTCATTGGGTGGGGCACACGGACGTGTAACACTTGCACTTTGCGCGTACTGCCGGGTTACATCCAGGCGGTGTCACACTATGCAACCGGAAAGGCTGCGTTGCTACTTCAAACGATGATACGCCTCACTCGGTAGCAACCGCTGCCCCGCCCATCCCACTCGCGTTGGCGCCGCGCTGCCCCGGCCGCCGCGCCTTGGCGCCGCGCTGCCCCGGCCGCCGCGCCTTGGCGCCGCGCTGCCCCGGCCGCCGCGCCTTGGCGCCGCGCTGCCCCGGCCGCCGCGCCTTGGCGCCGCGCTGGGTATCGAGTCCTCCCCTCCCTGGTGAGCGCGTCCACCTGCGCCTTGCGCTCGGGGCCGTCCTCCTCCGTCACCACATTCTGCAACCCCCACCGCGTGACGAACCACGCAGCTCCTTGCATGCGCTTGTACATGTGCCCAAGCACCGCCAGTCGCGACACCGAACGCACCACCGCTGGGGACGCGAGCTCCCTCTCGGTCATGATCGCCTTCACCCGGGCCTCCTCGAACATCGGACCGGCGTTAAGAATGGAAAACGTTTCCATGTGGTGCAAGCAGTCCTCCATGACCCAGCCGGACTGCACCGTCACCTTGCCTTACCCTGCAGTCATGGAGGGGAATGCCGTCACGCCCACGCCCACGCCCACGCCCACGCCCGGGGGGGGGGGGGGGGGGGGGGGGGGGGGGGGTTACCTTTCGACTTCTTGGACACCGCAAACGAAGGGCGCAACCCGCGTCCAAAGTTGCTGGGTATCGGGAGTAAAGCCTGGCGCCGGTCTTCCTGCTTCATAGCTCGGAATCCAATGTGGCCCTGCACGGTGACAAATTTCCTCCAGAAGTCCCTTCCCAAGCCAAAAAAAAACAGGTGGAACGGCGCGAGGGGGAAGAGCTTGACCATGCTGACATAGCCCACGACCACAGGCACATGGCACACGCCATGGCAGCCAGTGTTCTGCTTGGCCTCCGCCAACCGGGTTGTGTTGAACGCACGCCGGGCAAGGTGCGTGATTCACTGGACAAGTCATCGCCTTCATGGACGGTTACCAAACGGGCATCCCCGTCCGCATCCACAGGGGGGTGCTCCTGGGCAGCCGCCATAGCCTCCACAACCTGCCACGCCGACCCGGCGGGTGCATGTGACTCCATACAACCGCAGTTGAGTGGTGCCACCAGCACGCAGGCCGGGCCCACTCACCTCTGAACGCAGAAGGTCCACAATGTCACCGTCCTCGAAAACAGCGCGCCACTGGGTCGCCCCGCCGTAGTCCTCCAACACACACTCGGTAACGACGCCGGTTATCACGCCGTAGTGCCATACTCCCCGGAACTTCTTGGCGATGACCTTCATGTAGAAGTCACCGGGATCGCCTTTCCGTATCACGCCCTCATCGGCAGCTTCCACGTCCGCCGGCGGCCACGCAGGCGCGTCGATGTCCATACCGTCTTCGCCAACGGGGTCCTCCCCCACACCCATCACATCGTCCTCCGAGACCGGCGCCGGCGGGCCGTTTCCGACGGCTGCAGCTACTCCTGCTGCCGCCCCGGCCGCCGCTGCTGCTGCTGCTGCTGCCGCCCTGCTGCTGCTGCTTGTAATAAGGCGGCCTTGCGGTGTAACTTAGCCGCACGCTTCAACGAGTGGCTACAGTTCGGGTATTTCCGGAAGTGCCGCTCTCGCGCCGTCCTTTCACTACTGCCCGTCACGATGCCGTGGCAGTGCTTGCATGTGTACACGCCATTCTTCGACACACTCGATATCCATCCCTCTCCCGGCATGCATGCTGCCGCGCGCGGGGGGGGGGGGGGGGGGGGGGGGGGGGGGTGAGAGTTGGGGCGGATGTAGCCCACCACCGGCAGGGAGCACAAATGCTAGTGCGCGGCTGTCCGCGCTTGGTTCAGCGGTGAGCGGCGGTGACCGCCAGGCTACCCCGAACTTCATGCGCGTGCAGGGATGTGCAGCGTTGTATGTGCAGGGATGTGCAGTTATGTGCAGCGATGTGCGGCGATGTGCAATGAGTACGTGCAGCCGCATGTACTTAGCCCGGGTGCTCCGCGTCGGCGGGCGACACGCGAGCCCGCGTGCGCATATCAATTTGATGAAATTATGGAAACGAGAAATTCATATAGTACTTTACAGGTCGCGCGCGATAGTCGTCGCTACTCGGTATGAGATCCACGTCCCTCGTCCGTCCCGTATCGTCCCCGTATGTCGTCGTTCGTCACCAGTAGGGCACACTTGCGTCACATCTGAATCTCACAGTGCGTCGCATGCTCGCATTCCCGCGTAGGGCGATGTCACCAGCTCAATGGGCGCCCATCTCCCCCCCCCCCCCCCCCCCCCCAAAGACAATTGGTTGCAAGAACGGTGAACGGCCGCTGGGCGCCAATCGACGCTCAGTGATGCTGGTCGCCACCGCACGCCTCGGTGTGGAAGTGCATTGACGCCACGGAGTGACGCCACTCAGCTCGCAGTTCTCGCTCTCGTAGCTCGTTGTCGCGGAAGATCGCTAGCCACAAAGTTGATCGGCGCGTGGTGCGGTTACGCGGCATGTCGCCGGCAATAATGTGGAGCCGCCCACAGTCGCCTAGACGCCGTAGCCAATGCATGTGCGGGGAGGGTCCCTGCGCGATGTAGAAGATTGGCACTTGCACGAAAAAGATGTCCGCGCATGATGCCATGATCGGCAGCGCCATGTCAAGTAGATGGAACCACGGGGAGGTCACCACAACGAAAGGGGCCTCCAACCGCGGCTGTGTCGTCATCATCGTCGTCGTCATCGTCGTCGTCCCCACGGTCGCCGTTGCATCGCGAGCGCATTGGTTCACGAAGGACTCCAGCGCGTCCTCGCACATCTCAGTTTGGTACATCGGTTGAAGCCGTTGTTGATCACAGTCGCGCAGCACGGCCGCAAGGCCTCAGCGGTGCTGCCATGTCCCGCCCACGGATCAAAGGTTACTCAGCCGCGCCAGCTAATCACGTTGGCTAGCGCAACGTACTCGCTCACTTGGTTTCTGACCGCCGGTAGATAGTCATTGGCTGCCTGAAGGCTGTTCATCGTTCTCGTCACAGTTGCTGGGTGCCAGGCGCCAGGCACGCCCCAGTTCAGTCTTGCTGCCGCCGCCGCTCTTGTCGGCTGCAAAGGCGGGGCAGGGTCTTGAATCTCATCGTCGTTGTCGTCGTTGTCACTGATTGTTGTGGCGGCTGAAGCCACCGATGTCCACTGTGCCGGCAGCGCTGCGTCATCAGCGCTGCACTCCGCACACCGCTATGCCACCCCGTGGCACACGTGCCACATGTGGCTGATGACACAACTTGTGCCAGCCTCGTTCACAGTCTTCGCAGATGATAATCGGGTTGCGCTGGGTGCTGATGCGCCCGTCGCACTCCTCGCACGCCATATTCTGGTCTTCAAATCCTGCCGGCAACACCACGTATATGGAACGGCGCACTGCGTCAGCTCCTCAACGCGCACGCGCGCCGTGTCGCCGTTAGCTCCTTCTTGTATCTCCATGTATAGCGGGCATAAGGTCGCGGCATGTTGACGTTGCCCGCCTACCTGCAGCTCCGCCATCGCCTCCGCGTCCATCCCCGGATCGCCTCTCCGCGGTCCCGCCGTCAGCTCGCCGGTAACCGCCACCAAGTCGCCGTCGGCCGCGCCCTCATGGGCGGTGTCCAGCAGCGGCGTCGTGCCACGCTGATAGCTCCGGCTGCCGGCTGCCTTGGAAAAGGCTGCCGCATGTCGCACGGTGC
Organism: Tetraselmis striata; assembly: GCA_006384855.1. Lineage (NCBI taxonomy): Eukaryota > Viridiplantae > Chlorophyta > Chlorodendrophyceae > Chlorodendrales > Chlorodendraceae > Tetraselmis > Tetraselmis striata. The sequence goes on from VCJN01002501.1 coordinate 67,847, forward strand.
CCTCCGGTGAAAACTCACCGCGCCCATCCAGCTCCGTAGGATCGGCTCCACGGGTCCCCAACTCAGACAATCGTCTGCGTTGACGTGGTTAACGCCCTTCCGATAGCGAACCACGAAGTCGTACTCGCTGACCCTCATCGCCCACCGCGCCGCCAACTTCCCACGAAGCTAAGCGGTGTTCATCAGCCATTCCAAAGGCCGAGGATCCGTCACCACCACCAACCGCCTGCCAAACATGTAGTATTTGTACTTGTCCATGCCATACAACATGGCAAGACACTCACCCTCATAGCTGGCATAGTTTGGCTCCGCGCCTTGGCATGTGCGGCTCGCAAACTCCACCACGTACTCTTGTCCTTCGTCGTCTCCGCTGTCCTCCGCTTCGCTGCTGATGTATGCGTACGCGTTCCCGTGATCGCACTCCTCACCCTCATGGTTGGCTGCGTCTACGTCGTTCAGCAGCCCCTCCACGACCTCCTTGATTAGCTGGTCTTCCTCCAGCTCGTCCAGTGCTGCCCGCAGGTCGCCCACGGCTAAGCCGCCCTCCACGCCGTCCAGCGCGTCCACTGGCTGTCGCCCTCGCCGAGGCCCTCAAGCTCAGAAGTGGGGGCTGCGTCCACGCGGCCTCAGAAATTTGAGGGGCTGCCGCCGCGTTGCCTCACCGGTGTTGGCACACACCCGTCTCAAGCCGATACACGAACGGCTCCCACCTCCGATATAACTCAGTGCCGATGAACCTCAAATCCACACCACCACCACGAAGTGGTTCGCACCGAGTTGAGCCACGCACCCACCAGCCGTCACCCTCGCCGGGGCCCTCAGGCGGCGATGCCGCTCCCTCCAAGTGCACTCCGGCACCGACACACGGCTGTGAAGCCGGGCGCCCTCCCACTACCCGGGCTCACGCCCCGCCTCCTTCCTACCACCTGTCGTTGTTGAACCGTTGAACTGGAGCATGTCGTTGAACAGGAGCAGACCAAGAGAACCGGAGCATGCCAATTGGTACCCAAAGGAACACGCCACCCTCTCACCTCCCGCGGGATGGTGAAAGAGCGTCGGCACGCCGTGGCTCTCACTCAGAGGCCGCGCCGGGTGAAAGGGCCACTCGGCAACACACTTAGCTTGGTGTTAGTGCCCTTCGCCCACTCAAGGCCACGTTGTTCATGGCTCGCTCATTCAAGCACAAACACAAAGTGTGCCCAAAGGTGGCAAACCCTTTGCCTCTCGCTCGTGACCCAACCCAACAAGAAACTCGAAACACTCCACACCTCGTCACCTCACTAGTCCGAGGGCCTTCTTGGCCCAACCTCTAGTGGGTTTTGTCCCCTCACACTTCGAGTCCTATGTACGCTAAGCATGAGCAGTTCCCACATAGGTTTGTCTCCAAACACCCCTTAGACCTTTCCTCACCTCTAGCACTCACTCTCGCCCACGACACCTCTTCCACTTGTCTGAACGCGAACTTAAGTCACTATATAGGCACCTCTTAGACGCCTATAGGGCTTTAGTTCAGATCAGCGTTGTTGGTCTTGCCCGTACTCAGGGGGGTGAATGCCAGTGGCAATTAAGCCTCTCATCACAGGTCACCGCCACGCCGTGCAGTACTTTGTGCAGTACTTGTCGCGGCTATCAACCGTTCCTATAGTATTTTACGTCGGCGGTACCGCGTCGAATGGTGACAACCGAGCACCACCATTAGCGCGCGTGCACGATGCAGCGAGCATCACGCGTGCGACCGTCCGACAAGCACGCATGCTACCGTGGTTACCTTTGGCCCTCGATCCTCAAGCCGATCTCCGTCTCTTACACCGTCTCCGTCCCGTACACATGCTCTTGCCTATGCCTGCCATAGGCAAACACAGGCACACACAGGCAAGACTACAAGGGGGAAGAGGGACCGCCACGAGGCGGAGGCCCTCTATAAGCACGCGATCGCAGCCATGGCAAGGCGCCCGCACGTCACGCAAAGTGCTAATCGCACGCGCGCCGTGCGCGCACCGCGCGCAAGACGCATTAGGCACGGCCCTTGTAGTCTAGTTGTACTCAAAAAAAAGTCATGTACTGCTACACGGCTGCGGCTATACAATGAGTCTTGCGTGCGCCTTACTTGTACCAGCAGCAGTATAGTGCTTCGTCTTCTGCAGGTAGTCTACCTTAGGGGTCCCTGTTGGAGGTCATGATTAGAGGTACTATCTGAATTCCCCTGGAGATCCCGCCTAGGTGTGCTTGAGCGGGTCACTAATCTCGGATATGTCTCCTTGCGCCTCGCTCAGGGCTATGGCCATGGTATGGAGCCCTAACCAATTAGGTGCCCTGCCTGTGGTATCAACCGGTTCTGAAACCCTAGCTGTAACTCCTACCCGACCCGGAAGGGCTTGGCTGTCCCGTTCCTCATGCGCACGCGGATATGACAGATCCTGCGGCAGGTCACCTCACCGTCTCCCCCGCAGCGCCTCCCATCTCCGGGAATCATAATCTCACATATCATTTCAACACCATCCTAGGTCGTTGTGTGTGTTTGGCCAGTATCGGCTCGGTGCCCCTTGCAATTGCCGCGGCCTCTCAAGCGGCAATCTTGGTTCGCACGTGTTTTACAAACCGACCTCCGAATCGGGGGGGGGGGGGGGGGGGGGGGAGGGGGGGGGGAGGGAAGCACCCTCCACAGACCTACCCGAAAGCTTCTGAAGTTCTGAAACGCTGATGTGCTAGCGTTGGTCTAGGCCTTTAGGCGTGGTTTGGTTTTGTATGTTGGCTTCGCGTGCGGGCGATGTGGTATCCGATGTCCTGCCATGCCGCATGGTGTGCCAGTCCCGTCACTTTCCGCCGTCGCGGCACACGATGTATTGGTAACTAACTATAATATAATCGCATCATGCATGTGCAGCCATCATGAACACCAAGAACCTTTGGCACGCCAAGCAAGGAGAAGAAGACCCAGACGGAGCCCCCACCCGCCAAGAGCAGAGGCAACTTCACTGTCTCTTGTCGCCTTTGGGTGGGTGAATGGTGAAGGCAAGAGAGACATCTGTCTCGGCTGTCTTGCTACTTGCGCGCGCGCTCGACGGCCCTGCTCCCTCCGCCCGGTAGCCACTGCCGCTTATAAAAGTAGGCCCGTTTCGGGTGGACTGTGGAATCCATCGAGCCGCAAGGAACAATCGTAGTAGTTGCTACATTGTACAGCCCCGTGTCCGCCGACCCGCCGACCAGGGGCCCGGTGTCCATTGATAGACAGGCGGCAAGGCGGACGGGCGACGGTCGTCCGGCGTCCGGCGGCGGACGAACGACGGCGTCCGGGTCCGGTCCACGCGGCGGGCTCGGCGCTTCGCGCCAAGCGCCATGCCCGCCCCGTAGACCTGACGAACGGCGACGACCGGCCCGACTACCGGCGGCGGTCGGGCGGCCGGTACCATACCTGTACCGGTACAGGTGTGAATTACAAAAAGGGCAGTTCCCCAGAATTAGAAAATCAACACAGCAAGCCGCCTAAAAGCGGCCCGCATCCCGCATAAGGCGGGATGGATGAGTGATGCGCACACGGTTTAGAGTCCGGGCCACGCGAGCACGTGCGTGTGTGGGTGATCCTTGGGCGTGCTGTGCAGCTTCAGCAAAGGGATGGCAGACGAATCTGCGCCGTCTGATGAGGCAGCGAGCGCGCTCTCGAGCGGCCACCAAGCTCAGGACCCCGAGGAAATCTCTTGCGAGCAAGGACTCTTGGTGAGCCTGGGTGATGCACCGAGTGCCCCGCGATGAGAGGGCACCCCGATCCGCAGCCAAGCATGCGATACCACGCCCTGTGCGGTGCACCCCCTTGCTCACCTCACCCACTGTGCCGAAGACCATGCCTGTGTACTCCGACATATCCAGGATGTCTCGAAGAGGACCCTTCTGTCCGGGCTCTGTGTTGTGCTACGCCGCATCCCGCGCAGCCAACCCCCGTTGTATATCGCCCAACAGGGAGCGCTCAAACCGATCCACAGCCGTGGCCCGGGGCACTGAAGTGTACTTGACCCCGTACCGCATAGTCTCGAACTCCAGCAGCGTGGACTTCAAGCTCCGGGGATCATAACTCCCGGTCACGACGTTGAACGCCGGAAGGGAGAGCTCTGCGTCCGGCACTAGGTCCTTGAGTTCATCCCCGGATACGGTGTTGCCGAGAGGCACTGCCTGCTGGAACAAGTCATCCACCTCCCGACGTATAGGTACAGCAGGTAGTCAGCGCAGGTCAGTGCGACGGTTCTTTTGGCCTGCGCGGAATTATTATGACGGAATCTATAACGGATACATTGTTGACTGATTTTATAATCTATGCGAAACTGTTCCGAAAGTAAGTCGTCGACAAACGCACGGACAGACAGACAGACACACAAACACACAGACAGACACTCACCTCGTACGTATTTTTAAAAATTAGCGACTAATATGGTAGGATACACAGTGCGGTACGCCGGAGTGTAGACGGCCAAGTCTGATGCGTTTGCCCGTGCTCATTCCGGGCCCTCTTCTGGTGTTGCTTCCACCTCGCAACTGCTGTAGTGGATGTTCCTATTGCCTATTCGGGTGGTTTCCTGATCGCCTTTTGCAGCTAGCTCATGTAATGGGCACGAGCAACTATATACACAGTGAGGTCCCGCCAGCGGCGCGCGTGCCGGGCGCCGCGCCGACCGCGCGCCTGCCAGGGCACCATACGGTGATAAAGTCGCTACACCACGTAAGGAATCCCCTTGGGAGGGTACACGTAATCCGCCGCGCTGCCAGACTATACCAGTACAGTATCCCATACTCGTCCCTGTACCCTCTGCCGCCGCCGCCGCCGCCGCCGCCTGTGGCTGACGATGCTCTACTGTGCTTGGTATACGAATAGCCGCTACCAGTACTTTTCACCCTGTATACAGGTCCGGCAGGTTCCGGTCGAATTGCTGCGCGCAAGAATATCCCAATCCCAGTACGTTACTTGCGACTGGGAATATCAGTCCCAGTACTTTACTTGGTACCTGTGCAGGAAGTGGCCACCCTCTATCGATAAGATAAATATATCTGTATGTATCCGCCCCCGCCCCGTCATGCCCTTGATGCAAGCAGCTAAGCAGAAACGCGATGTCCTCTCACGGAATTTAACCGCAAATATTCCGCATCGATAACAGACAATCGAGATAGGAAGACATTACGTGTCAACCGCCCTCTTTCCGTCGCCGTTCATCACGACCCCTCACCTGGTCGCTAGCTACCGGTAACATACCAGTACTTGTAGCAGTACTACCAGTACTTCACACCAGTACTTGTACCTCTAAGCGGAGTAGCGGACTGCTGTGTTGATCTTTTAGTACTACTGTTAGCTGCAGCCTGCAGGTGAACTACGGTTACTGCTTTTTTTTGTAATTCACACCAGTACATGTACTCGGTGTGCTGCTGCTACTGCACAAGCAAAACCCTCGCAGGGACGATACCCGTACGGGTTTCATTTTTTCCGCCCGGGGCCGGGACAGGACTTGCAACATCTCATCCTGGTACAGGTACCCTAACAATAAGATGCACCATGATGATTACATGTGCTAGGTGCAACATTCAAGAAATCCTTATACCTGTACAGAAATCCAGAAGGAAATCCAGATGCATCATTATCGTAGTACTGCACAGCACACGTGAATATGTTATCGCGCGGTTGTCGCGCGCCGGCTGCTGCCGCTGAAGCGACGTCTCAGTCCGGATAGAGACAAAGCTGCATCCGCTCCACATGACCGGTGCCGGTAGTCCACAGCAATAGCAGCATATGGCAGAATGGCAGGTGCTACCAATATATTTCTTTTTACATCAGGGGTTAAACAAATACTACTACTGTATTGTATTACACACGTGTATTTCCGATATCGCCTTCTGCTGCTAGCTCATATGAAGATATTTATTACACACGTGTACAGATATAGCAATATGTCACATAATAAGAACGAAATAATTATATCAATTACATCAGGGCTTTCACAAATGCCAGCAACTATGAAAGGTTTTTTTTCGCCCGCCCGGGACTATGAGCTACTATGAAAGGTTGCCAGCAAAAGAGAGACATAAGCATGAAACCAAGGTCGAGCAGGAGGCCAGGGAGCCAAGCACGAAGGAGGAGCCAGGGGAACCACGAAGTCGCTTAGCTGCTAGGAACCAAAGGGACCCCCGCCCCGGGGTAGGCTATCAGAAGATAATAATATATTTTTTATCTATTATATCTTTATGTAATAAGAAATAAAGTTTAGCGGTACTGTTACAGACCGCAGCATAAAGGATTTCCTCCTACAATTGGCCGCGTGGGTCATCATCAACTTTGCCGCGCGCGCACGCATCGGAGCACCATCCTGTAGTCCAGACGAGTACTCGTATACAGGTTCGGTTCCAACTTCAAAGTAATCCGTAGTACCCGTAAGGATTATGTGTGACGACAAATATCGGATCAGACCCATCACAAATATCAGTGGTCGTCATCGTCGCGCATTATCTGCGCCGCAACATCCCGCGCTGTCTTTTTGAGCGCCGCTGCTGCGGCATCTTCCGTCATATCTCAACCTTTCGCAAGACGAGCTGCACGGCACTCTTCAGCCTCGCAACCTCTCGTCACCAGCGTCACCAAAATCCCGTTCACATCGTCACCAAAATCCCGTTCAAACTTCTACCGACTATTCGTCGTTGTTTTTGTTTCGGAAGGGCAAGCAACGCCTCGCCGAATAACGCCTTCGCGCTTCGCGCCTGACGCCGGGCTGCAGTGTCGTTCTCCTGCTGTAAGCAATTTAGTCAGCCGACATATTTTCTCCCTGCTTTCCGCGGCTTCGCCGACGAAACCGGGAACGCCGCCAGTGCGCGCTTAGGCTTTGCGGTCAGCTATACGGCAGAAAGGGAATCGGTCGTCAGCCGAGGCGGACGCAAGACAGGCGCCAGCCCGGCGCTGTGAGGCTGCGAGCAGACTCCTCCAGGCGCTGCTCTTAACAGAGACTGGCGACCTGCTGGGCGAGGTCACCTGGCTGATGACTCTTTACTCTTTGACAGCGTTGTACCGTATAGGCGCCACAGCATCTGCATAAGCTGACAACGTTTGGATCCGGGATCTGACCGGCCATTCCGCAGTCATTGTGCTGTCGGACCGTCGCTGTTGCCGACCACTGAAGGATCTGTGCCGGCCAGTAGCACGTGTCACTCTGCGAGGGTTTTAGTGGTATTCTGCCCCGCGCGATGGGTTCGACACCAGCCGCGCTGTTGCCCACGTGCCACGCGCCAACTGGCACCATCGGCACGAAAGGTATTGATTCCCCTGAGGAGGCAAAGCACAGTGGAGGCGAATACGAGCCTTCCTCAACGTCCGAGCCGGCCGTGGGCGCTACAATTGCCGAGCCTGGTAGCGCTGCCGTCGAGGCTGCGGCATGCTTGGAGGCACTGAAGCGAATTCAAAATTGCAAGACCTTTTGTTCGAGAGTGCGCCAGACCGCGTCTATGCACTCGCCTCCCGTTACGCCAACCGAGCTCAACCTTCAGAAGATGCTACAGAGCGCGCTTTCGGAAATTTACCGACAGCTGGAGAGTCTTGAGTTGGAGGTCGCGGTCGATAAGCTTACTCAGACAGCTGTATAGCGAGCTTCGCAACGACAATCGTCACCAAGGCGCATTCCTGGAGTCGAACTGCGCGTTTCACCTTCGGGGCTTGGTAAGATCAGCAGCTGTCTCCGCGCGGAGCGCTTCTTCGGTACCTGATGGCGCCAATGTGTCTTCTCCGCTAGAAGCAGGAAATAAGTCCCGCAAACCGGTAGCGCATAAGCCAGACACCTGTACGCATCTAGCTACAGGCACCCTCATTCTTGTCATCCTCAACGCATGTCATAATCCTTAGTTGCCCTACACTTATGCCCTATTTAATACACGATTGAAATCCATCTGCGGTGCGAACATGACAGCAAGCCGTACGCTGACTGAACAAGTAAAACCCTGCTGCTGCTGCTGCTGCTGCGCACATTTTAAATATCTGTACATTGAAAGGATTCTTGCTTGATATTGTACCTGATGGAGAATATCTCCTATGTCAAACACCTCTGGAAGACGGATGGGTCCCGCCAATCCCATATCCATGCCCTCAAAATTGAATAGCACTGCATGCATTGATAAGTGTGTGTGTACTAGGGTAATAGACTGGATAAAGTTGTAGTGTGAGTGCTGCTAGATTGGCAACAATGCAGGGAATAGTATACTGTGTAGGTCTGTGTGTCGTCTGTTTGATTTTCGTGTGTATGGGTGGCTATCATTGGGCATCAGTGCTTCATCATTGACTGGGGTCTAGGAATGTTTTATGCCGAGTTGCCGTGAAGACGTGGCCAGGGGATGCAACTCGTACCCAATTAAGTGATTTGCTGTTTCCCGTTTGGCAATGTTTTCTCATTGTTCGCAAGGATTAATGGACATTGTGCACCGGCCTGCGGCTGCCTGTGTTAATCATTGCCTTGATGATGAGATGAACTATTTGATAGCTGCCAGATATATGGATATTCACGTATAGCCCATGCCAGCAACACATGCAAATTATGACGTATTCACGGTAGCTTTCAAATGATAGCTATTCATGGTAGCTTTCAGAGTGCCGTGCATACTCTTGCAATGATAGTATATTCATGTAATAATATGGATGCACAGCATAATACCTCCCGCTGATGGGTGCCCCGAAGATGATAACCTTGCTTCTATGAACATATGTATCAACGCGTACAGACGGCGTGATGATTTCACCGCATACAGTTGCTTTCTACTAAAATGCAGTCATAGCCCCGTAACGACGCTGCCGCTGCTGTGAGGGTTTGACTGATTCCAGCCCTGCCACATCACACAGCAAAAAGAAGCAATGCGGTAGCATGCCGGATCGCGTCATGCACACAGCGCGGTAGATTATTATGGAGCAAACAACACAAGTAGCAAGTAGCCCAATATCCGCCGTATGAGTATGGTCAGCCCACACTACCCGACTACTAAACCTCGTGTTGGTAGTATTTCAATATTTTTGGTATCCAGGTATTTGTCCACGAGTATTCCCATCCCGCCGTAGCTTCACTATCTACAGTACCTTATCTGATTAGACTGAGGAATGGGTAATTGGGGTACACGACAAGTACATCACTATTATGAATACATGCGCTAGCTGCAACATTCAAGAAATCCATACAAAAATCCAGAAGGAAACCCAGCTACGGGCCACCAGAGGCGGGAGCCGCCATGGCAGCCACCGACCAGGCATCGTCACCCACCAGCCGCCGCTCCACGCCGTAGGGACGCTCTCCCCAGCACACAATCCCGTGCCACTCCAATACGGCACTAGGCCGAATTTGAGGTGGAGTCGCCGACAGGAAAGGAGCTTCGAAGAGATCTCGCAGCAGGAAGCGGAAGGTGGGGGGGGGGGGGGGGGGGGGGGGGGGTTCAACCCAGGACAGGGCGCCACGGGCTGGTAACCAACGCGGGCCTTCCAGCACCAAATCCGCCGCCAGCTCGGTCGCATCCCCTTCCGCCGAACGTAGAACTCCCTCCCCAGCACAACATCCCGGGCCACTCACTAGCCACACTAGGCCGAATGTGATGTGGAGGCGCCGACAGGACAGGAAGGGAGAGGGTGCTCAACGAACAGCGAACGGGGAGTTGACCGGAACAGCAATGACACAAGACGCCGGTGTCCAGCTCGCACTGCTCCTCCGCGGCCGTGGGAGCACGGGCGGGGCCAAGGCTACCAAGGTGCCACCGGTGCACGAGCCCCACCCCCATCCCCAGCCGGGGGTGGAGGCGGAGGGGGGACTCGCGATTCAGAGGGCCGAGGACGGTCGTCAGGTCAACCCAGACAGCAGGTGGGTTGGGGATTAATATACATGGCACTATATTAATATCAATTATAAATATTAATAAACAGGCCGGATTTCTGGATTGCTGTATGGATTTCTTGAATGTTGTATCTAGTGCCTCGGGGATATTTGTTAGATATAACCAACATTTGTTGTACATATCACACAAATTTGAGAGGCCAAAATCGGATCATGCCAAAGATAGTTAGAGTATTTCAACTGGCCTACGGGGGGCCCAAAGGGCCTGTCTTAATATCCCCCGGGATACATAAAGCATACCCGCCGCCAAAAAGTGGTCAACACCGTTTTGCCGTTTCCAAACTTTTAAAAATATTCAAACTCGCTCACCCACCTGTCCAGCCACCCACCCGACGCTATGAGGACCTCCGTCACCAAAGGCGCTCGTGTATCAGCCTGCCGAGGCCACATGTTAACCCCTGAGTGGCGACCAGCATCGGTGGCAGCATGCTCGGCTGTTCGGCAACGTTACCGAGTCCGTCGGTGATGGCAAATGGAGGGTCCGCTGGGACGACACCCCGGCATATGTAATCATTAACATCATGCCGGCTCGTCAGGTAAGGTTAAAGTAGTTAGTAGCAGGTGCTTATTTATACGGGGCTTATTTATTTTTAAACATAACCCTGCGCGCCGCCGCCTCGCGGCCGTGCGCGCGACTTGTACGGGCACGGTACGAGGACGAGTAAACACGCTGCTGACTACAGGCCTCGTCGTTGTCTGTCTGCTCGGTAGAGCCGTGGTCTCCTGCTCAGGAGGTCCCCGGATCGATTCTCGGCTCTGTCATTTCAGGGCAATATAGTCCGGGCATGTGTCCCGGGTTTACCCGGTTGATGCATCAGCCCTTCGGGGTTCGAATGGCGGGGCAACGGTCTAATGGCTATGCCATATACCTACGACTGCATGCAGTTGGCGCACGAGGTCAATGTTGGGGCGGCTTCGGCCAATGACCCGGGGCGAACTTTACTTTACTTTACGAGTTAACATCTCTAACATTTCATAGCAATACCAGTATGCTGATAGATCTAAACCGTCTGGCTCATGGGGTTTCCTCTTCCCAACATGATGCAAATTGCCCAATCGCTTCCCGTACGGTTCCATTCGATTCCATTCGTTTATATCACCGGTAACGCCGGGTCTTTGTACTGTTAATGTGTGATGTTATGTGTAATGTGCGTAATGTGTGATGTTATGTGTAATGTGTGATGTTAATGCGTAATTAACTAATGTGTAATTATGTGTAATGTGTGATATGTGCAATGGTGGGTTGCCCACCGCCCGTAACGCTCCGCTTCCGGCCGGGAAGCTACATAGGGCAGCAGCCACTACTCGACTGGCCATATTCCACAATTTCAGCTTGCTCTCGAGATCGGCAACGACTTTGTGTACTTGTGCCCGTGAGGGTCATGTCAGATCAAGTCCGCACGGGAGACCACGTTTGTCGGTGCGAGTGATCATGCCACACTCATGCGTTATACTTTATCAGCATCGAGAAACAAACCCCCGGTAAATGTGATTTACCAGGTTCGTGCACACATGAGGTGGTTTCGCAGTCACGCCCCGGTTTGGCAGCCGAGTAGACAGTTTTGGAGATAACCATGTCCACCACGACGAGGTGGTAGAGTTAGGGAGTTTGAGCTGGGGGGGGGGGGGGGGGGGTTAAATCTCAGCACCCGCGTCGCCGAGTCATAATTCCGACCAACGTGGGGCTCCCGCTGAAGGGGCAACCCCTTGCACTGAAGGGTATGTGATGTGGTGGACGCGCGCGGTACCAAGGCCGTCGAGCGTCACAGCTGTCAATGGCGCGACAGCTACGCCTACCGCAACAAGCCGATACGGACGAATAAGGAGTGCATCCGTGTCGTCGGGACGACCGTTGTTGTCCTGTAAGACATCCCCCGCGTCGCGCGCCCTTAACACAACACCTCGCGCTCGCGACATCGTTCATTGCGTGTAGTGGCGGCGCTCTTTTGTGCTACCTTCGTGGATTGTAGACCGACTTGGGGATGAAAGACGCCGCTCATGCGCCAGCAATGTCTTAAGAGTAGAGCTCGTTGCTTTCGCTCTAATCAATGCCCCGGTAACACCATGTGTAGTTGTTGTGGTCGCAGTTGACATGCCCCGTGCGTTCATTTGCCTCGGGTGGCACGGGGGCGGCGTCTACCGCACCCCGTGGTCAACGTTACTCGACACCCGCGTCGTAATCCGATTATACGCACAGATCACTTCCCGCGGTAACCCGTACCGTAGTGCGAAAAAACCCCGAAGTTGTTAGGATGTTGATATATATATATGCGGTTTGGCCCGTTGTTGGTCCACGCTGCACCTGCGGTAGTGCGAAAAACGCCGCGCGGCCAATCGCCCTTCCTCTATCCCCTATTCAACCCACGACTCTCAAGTACTCTCAACCCCGACACCGAATCTAAACGCCCGTGCCCCCAACAAGACCTCAATACGCGGCGATGGTAGGCGGGTCGCGACCGGCGCGGCCGCGCGCACATGCGGCGGTCTGCTGGATCTCCGTGCGGACCTCTACAGCAAACACTTTGCACGCCAACCCACTCACAAACTTCCTCTAGGTGCCGCTGGCTCGGTCGGCCGAGTTAGGGCATGTCGTGAATAGCTAGTGTGGACCCTCTAATTGGAGTAGGCTAGGTTTCTGTCCTTGCAAATTTTGCTGAAGTCGCGTATATGTTGTCAACAAAACGCGATTCGGTGATGTTGATAGTTGGTTTGCGAGTCAAAACCGACACGCGCGACCACCTACGTCACGGCCGCAATCATGGGACACCCACGGCATTCGAGCCGGCCACAATTGCTTGGGAGCCTCGAGGAGGGGTACTGATAGGCCCGCTGAGAGGGTGGCAGCAATAGCTACCGACGGCGGGCTAGCCAGCAACGACTCGGAAGAGGGAGGGGGCCTAGCGAACCACCCTCGATGGCGCAGCAGGGCGTTGGGGCGGCACCCGTGTCAATAATATAGCGCTGCCTCATCACGAACCGCGGTCCGGCCGGGCCGCGATGAGGCAGCAGCGCGAGACCAAGCCATGTGCACGATACATGTGTTGGAAGGGTGGTGGTGGTGGGGGCGGGGGGGGGGGGAGGCGTGAAGGCTAGATGTGCCATTCCTAGCGCGTCCCGTTGGGTGGAGGCGGGCGCATCCGCCTCGGGTTCCACTTCACCGCGGACATGGGGGGGGGGGGGGGGGGGCAGCTGGCGCCACCCGGCCTGTCGGTTGCTCCTATAGACCTATTACCTATACGCCGTCGCACCGGCGTCGCGCGGTTGTCGGGTGTGTTATAGCCTGCCTTAGCCCATATATCGGCCGTGGGGTGTGCGTTGGTCGGCAGTTTATGCGGTATTTCGCGGGCGGCGCTGCGAACTATTGGCGCGGGACAGTTGCTACCATGTACTTTGCGTGTAAACTATGCGATAGTCGTATTGCTGGCACGTCGCACGTGGGCTGATAAATCAAGCCGGGATTTATTCGCACCGCGAACGTGCAAGACGAGTTACTGCAGAAAGCGATGTGACCGCGACCCCGCCCGCTAAAGGAGCTGCCCGTCGGGGGCAACATACCCATTGGATGCGCTAAGCGTCTCATGCACGGTGACCGTCACGTTTCTCACACTGAAATTGTGCGCAACGGCGGCTGTCGCTACTAATGCAGCAGCGGCCGCCGTCTCGCCGCATTTCCCTTCTCGCGTTGATGCCACTGGTCGCCGTCGACTGGCCTCCGCACAAGAGCCATCCGCTACTCCGCCCACTACGAGGTGCCATTGTCACCCCATGCCCTCCACGTTGGTTTGCTCGTACGCACTAGCCCCGTGAGGGCGCCCGTCGCCACGCAGCGGCCCACCAAGAGCGGAGGATCTAGGCTTATTCGGCATGCCAAGCGGCACCACCCCCACTACCCCCACGTGGTGTGCGCCCACAAGACCCGTAACCGGCTAGGCGCGGCAGAGGGCTGAGCGGAATGGCCGGTTGTGGCGGGTCCTCGGATCCTGCAACGACAGGGAAGCCCTATGTGGGGCTTTTCAAATAATACTCGTAGTCCCGGTAGTGCTTGCTAGCGGCTAGCGCCGGCGGGAAGGTACCACTTACCGGGGGCTGCTAAAAATGATTCATGTACGATCTCGGCCTTGCGTCGGCCTCTCCGAGATCCGCCTATGGATGGGGAGGGGGTCTATACAACTCGATCGGGGACAGCAATCTCGCGAGGGTAGGGTTGTTCGAAATTAAATCGTGTTTTCGTACTTCGGTGCGCCCTGCCCGGTACGGTGGGCGTTACAATACTTGGCATAGCCTTGCACGGTGGCGGCTGTGATAAATTCAACCGTACACGGGGCCGAGAAACCGCCCTCGGGCGGTGACCTCGACCAAGAGCGTGGGCAGTTGGCTTCCGCGCGTAGGGCGATCCGGCAGTGATGTGTTGCACAAGATCGGTGAGCATGCAGCTAGCGGTGCAGCGGGTTGTTTTCCCCGCCGCTTTCACCTCCGAACTCCGAGGCCGTCTGGGGACACCGCGGGCAACAACTCAAGGCGGGGACTGATTGCGATTTTGGTCAACGGGCTTAAGCAGCAATGTCCACAGCTGCCGCCACAATCCCACATCTTGTGCATCTTCATCTCATCTGCAACGCTCACTGTCTTGTAGGTCTCGTTGATGTGCTCCGGCAATTCCTCGTACTTATTGCCCACAAGCTTGATGCACTCCTCCCCGATGAGCGATTCCTTCTTCAGCATGATGGTGACGGAGTCTTGCTTCTTGTTTTGCCGCTTCTTAGAGTTCATTGTGATGCCCAAGTTTGTCTTCATCCATTTTCGCAAAGCCTGAAGATTTTCCTCAGTTGTACCGCAGTGTCGTTGCGCGGTGTACCAATACATGCCAGCCGTGATGCCATGTTGATGTGGAGAAGATCGGGGATCTTCCGCCTTGCCCCGATGTGCAGAAGTGAAGGCTTTTGGTACATGCGGCAGCATGTGCGCCATCAACATGATCATCATCATGTGCATCATATATACTAGTATCGTATAATCAATATGATATGCATCAGTTACATCATAAAAGAATATCATGAGCATCAGCATATGCGTCATATACATTAACATCATATCATTATTTAATATAATATGCATCAGTCACATCATAAGAAGATCATCAGCATATCATACGCATCATATATACTGATATATCATACCATCAATATGATATGCACCAGTTATGTCATAATAATTTCATCAGCATAACATGTAGCATGTGTATATGTGTGTAGCAGCATCACATCACTTATCTTCAACATCATCAACTACAACAACTTTAGTTATGATACTGTGTGCCATACTCCAGCTCACTCCGCGCTCGTTGATGTAGCTCATGCCGTCGAATAAGAAAAGCTTGCCTTTCTTCGCAAGTATCACTAGGCTCCCGCACCACTTCGTATTAATTATAACGTAATACCTTGTGCTCATCCTGTAATATTAGCAGTATAATGCCACTCGTCTGTAGTCATTCCGTGACATACTCGTAATACAATGCATCAGACGCATATCACTCATCGTCACGACGATGTATCCGCGTAGGACTATTTCTGCATCTGCCTGTAGAAGCCCGTTAATCTCGCTGCGCTCTTGCCTAATCCGCGATAGCGCGCGCGGCACAGCCAGTGAGCGGGCGCGCGGCAGTGGGCGGCGAGGCGCGCGGCAGTGGACGGGCGGAATAAATTATTCACATCCGGTTTTGACCGGGACCGCCTCGGCGGCCCGCTTGCTGCTCGCGGGTGGAGGAAGCGGCTACGGCGGCCCGGCGGCCGGCCCGCGACCCGAGCGCCCCACCGCCCGCCCTGGCCCCGTCACCAACCCGGCCCCGGGCCGGGCCTCCAGCCGACGGCTTGACGGGATGCTTGGCTTTCTTGGCCGGGGCCTCCGGGCTACTGCCCTCGTCGACCTTGTCGCCGGAGACGGCTTGCGTGGCGGCCATGTTCTTGACCGCGTTGATGTTGTGCTGATGATGCGCCCGCCCTCTTCTGCTGCTGCGCCAGCACGCCCACCAAGCCGTGGAGCTTTGGCGACGCAGCGGTGCCCGCCAGCGGCAGCGACACGACCTTGTTGCGCTGAACAGTCGATACGATCGGCTTATTACCGCCGAATGTAGGGACACAGCAACTGCGAAAGTCGGCATGCGTGTTGATTGCTTGTTGCGGCGGCGGTGGCTCTGTAATCGAACAAGTGGGAAAACAAACGCGGTTCACCTGCGGCTTCCCAGTGCGGCGTCACCTGCAGAGCTCGAGCTAGCCTAAGGAATCTGAGTGTCGCTCGGCCAGCATTCGTCAAAGAGAGTTGACATAACTACCTTGTCCTCAGTTGCAGGAGCAACATCAAAAAGTAACGCAGCACGGGGCGGTCAACGCCTGTGAAATTCTAATCCTCTACGCAGTATAGTCACCCACCCTCCGACTCACTGTACCTTTTAGGGTAGACTCCAGCCCCCGGCTCGTGGGAGTATGGCATGGACCGCCGTCGACGGAGGCGTTCTCGACGCCGCCCTTGTCCATGTCAGGTCCCGTTGAGGGGGGGTGGGGGGAGCTATACTGGAACTGGGTTGAAGATCTTGGCACGCGTCGCGTCGGGTACAAACGAGGTAAAATACAGCGAGACGACACCCTCATCGGACACTTGACAATCATGATGGAGGGTGCTGGGGGACGAGCGGCTACGGTACTGTCTAGCGAGTATGCGTCAGCTAGGCGCAGCCGCTTTCTAAAATAAACAAGTCCGGCTCCAAGTTAACATCATTTATATCATATCATTATGCTACATAAATGTTATATTATATTGTTCATATATGTACATCATATTACATCATGTTATATCGTGGTATTATAATGTTCATATGTCTATCAAAATATTACAATATTACCATAGTATAACGTTTTTTAATACTTTTTTTGATATAGTAATATGTTACAATATTAAAATAGTTTTATAGTAATATTGAAATATATTACCATATAACTAAATATTATATAGCGCAGAACTTAGCAGTACTGTAGTCCGAGTACCCGGCTTGCTGCGTATCCATAGCGTAATATTCACGTAATTGTGTTCAACCCTGAGCCATATCCCGTATGGCGACCGTATTTTAGCGTCCTCATTTGACACAGACGTGCTCCAGGGTCAAACTTCGCTCGTGACTACCCTTTAACGGGGAAGGGTCCCGCAATGAGCTTGTAATTCGACGGTACGCGTCTGCACAAGCCCAAACAGTAATGAGACAAGCGGCTGACTATCCCTATACGACGGGGCTGCCAAACGGCGTGTAGTGCCGCAAGAGGCCGGTTGGCACACGGTGCCGCAAAATTGTCGGCTTCTCCCCGCTACCGACCGGTACCGAACCCAAATCCAAGTATTCAACCAACACCCAGCCGCCGCTGGCATCACCCAGCGTTACCCACCATCCAAGGTTCCTCGCCTTGTTCAGTCTGGCCAAGCAACTAGTTGCCCGCATCGTACGACAGCGTCCCACGACAACGTAGGACAGGAAGTTCACATATATATGTTATCTCGACCGGCAATTAGTCATGAGGGGTGCATCCATCTCGAGCCGGGGTGGTTTACAACCCGCAGGAGCGACACCAACCTATATACCTCTCTCGACAAGGAACAGCCATGGCCGGGCATCCACACCGATGGGGCAGAGGCTCTCGGGAGCTGAAAGTTCTTCATCTTCGACGCGCCAGACGATACCCGGATTTCTGATGGAGACCTGTTTAATAGCGAAGTCGACAGGACATGGCTCGCTGCGGCGCGGGATCGGCTGTACCGCGCCCTGGAAGTGTGCATCGAGAAGGGCCCACTAGGGGAAACCAAAGCTGCGGGAAGCCATCGTCGATCCAGTTCAAGCAATTGTTCACGGCGATGGCGCTCGCGGCTACGGCCCTACTTTCCCGCTACTTCATGTACAAGTTGATTGTACATGAACCATCCCCCTGACCCGGCGACCAATGTGCGCATACTGAGAGACTGCCAAGAATTGGGAAACCGACGTGGCGGGTGGCATCGTCCCCGATTACCCGCACCCAGCAAGTGCAGCTGCAACATTCAGGGCAGCCTTCCTGCCGTACCCCAACATGCCATGAGGCGTGGACGAGGCCACCGGGCCAGCGGCCTCCGTACTGACTCCCAACCTGCAATGGGCAGATAGATACCGGCAGCCAGGATCTTGTTCTATACTAGTCGAGTCACGAAATTTTGCAGTGAGACCAGCTGAGGAGATGCTCCACCCCCCACCCCCCGTTGGGAGAGTAGACTGCGGACAGATGCTGAGGCATAGTCGGGCCATCTGCCAAAGTGCTTTAAGGTAGAGATGACGCATAGTTGCACGTAGCCAGTAAAGTAGCGAGTAGCAGCACGCAGAAGCGCTGTAATTTTAGCATTGTGTATCAATATGGCAAGTCTAACCCCTATGACTGTCCCAACTGTGTCACCTCCCTTTGCTGCAGTCCCTCGTACCCAACAGACTGCCACCTGGGGTTGTTTAACAGCCGCCGTCGATTCATATTTCCGAGGAGGCTAGGTTTATTTGGGCGGTGGGTGCGCATGGCATCAACGGCGCTGGCGGGGCGCTACGCGGAATTGCTGGGTTGCAGAATTTTGATCGAATACATTTACAAGCTATACGGAAATTCAGCTATTATTGCAAGGTCACTGTGTTATATGTGCAACACACATACTGCCCCACATCCTGTGAGGAAATGCCAAACTTGGATACGTGTTGGTCTGTCGCTATGTCCGGATTAGCATAGAAGCAGCACAGTTTCTCCCCGATGTGCTTCAGCGCGACAGGGAAGGCGTGATGCCCCCTGCGAATGTTTGGCCGAAGGGGCGCCTTGCTATACCACACACCAGTGCCAAGGGGGGACCCTATTCCCATGCGCTCAACTGTGTGCAGTCGGCACACGGCGAGGATGAGGTCCGGCAGTGTCGGGCTGGTGGGGGTTACCTCCAGGAAGTACTGCACTCCCCCAACATATATGTGGTGGTCGTGCTGCTCCATGTTGGAACGCCTGTCTCGCAGTACGGCATGCTTGCCGTATTCATAAGTTGGCATCCACTGCCCGTCCCATGTATTGTGCATGAACACCACATGCCTGTCTCAAGCTTCTTATGCACAACATGCATGTGTGTGTAGACCATGACTCAACAGGGCGACACTAAGTATGTAGGCAGTTTGGAGCTAGGCATGGGGGGGTGCCTTTATCCGGAAGTTGCTCTTCCATCCTTGGGTCATGGTGTACGATACAGAGGTAGCCAGGAAGGATGTCCCCTCCCCTATCTTGCACTAGTGATATAGGTTGTACCTGCGGGGTAGTGCAGCCAACAACCTCATTAATCATAAACAACGATCATAACAAATCATTTTCGACAGCACATAAGAGTTAAATCGACTCATGTCCGTCGATTTCACAAACCGCATTTCCTTTGCTAGCGCGGCCGGGGCAGCGGGGGCGCCAATGCGCAGCAAGGTAGCAACGCGGCTTTTAGGCACGGCACGCGGTAGGCGGTTCACATGGTAGTAGAAAGTTACGTATATACCTGGAACATGCTGCGTCAAAATTCTGACTAAATGGGGGGCAGAGGGGGGGACATGGGGCCGGGGGGGGGGGGGGGGGGGGGTTCACTTGATGTTATGGGGGTCGAGCTCCATTTCATGTGCGGGCTTCAATGCCGGCTCAAGCTCCTGTATGCCAGTTCCTTGACGGTACGTATCCAGCGCCTCTGCGCAGGCCGCCCAGTTGGCGGGGGCG
Organism: Tetraselmis striata; assembly: GCA_006384855.1. Classification (NCBI taxonomy): domain Eukaryota; kingdom Viridiplantae; phylum Chlorophyta; class Chlorodendrophyceae; order Chlorodendrales; family Chlorodendraceae; genus Tetraselmis; species Tetraselmis striata. The sequence goes on from VCJN01002501.1 coordinate 87,510, forward strand.
GCTGAGGCGCCTTGCTGCACGGCGGCTGAGGTCCCGGTACTGAAATCATACCTCGCAACAGCGTCTCCTTCGCCGTCGGTGTCGCTGCGGCTGTCGTAAGAGGGGTTGCCTTCCACAACCCCCGCAACAATGCCTTAGGCGTCGCTATATCGGCGTCGAGAAGTTCACGTAGCTGCTGTCATCGCATATATGCGCGAAGGCATCTAAACGAATGCGCGTGTAATAAGAATGAAGCACAGCAAATCATCGTTGACACGTGGCTAGTGCGATACCCTCACCCTTAAGTCAATATCTAAGCACCCCCCCGAAGGCACTGTCTGTGGGTGCGCAAGGGGCGCACCGCCGGTAGGCCCTCAATGGCGCCTTGAGGCAACCTGCGAGTGAAATCGCTCAAGTGCTCTGTCGTCAGGTATAGCGGTTATATCTTCGACTCAGTGAGCTCTTCCGAATCGCCGTCGTCGTACATCACCTTCATCACCAGCTCCCTGTCAGCCGGGTCTGCGTCCTCGTTATTTCATACATCTCCAGCTGACGACATGGGTGTTGGATGATACACACGGGTGGCTATCACATGTCGGCGGTGGGCCTATGGCAGGTGTAACGGGACGTTAGGGAGCAAGGGCAACACGGGGGGGGGGGGGGGAGGGGGGGGGGGGGGATTAGACTATATCTGGCCGAGAAAGCTCCCCGCGTCCCGAATGTCTTGGTTATGACAGCGCCCACGTGAAGTTCGGCATTCATCTCCTGCGCTGGGTGCGGGGCTCGCTGATTCGTTTCGGGGAGACGAGAGCGGCGGAGAGGCGGCGAGGGCGATTGCGGCGGCGGCGAGGCTATCGATGCACCCAACAGGCTCGCCCCGCGTTTCGGTCTGACCGGGTCCGGACGGGGCAGGGGCGACGGCCGTACAGTGCAGCAGCCTCCGCAGGGCGCCATCACCACCGGCTGCGACAGACGAGGGACGGCGGTGGACGGGGGCGACTGGGCGCACGCCCATCTATGCTTGTCGTAGAATTGAGTCTTTGTGAAGCAGGCGCCACACGCATAGCAGCGCATTTTCTTGATCACCTCTAACCAAGTCCCCTCGGAAGGCGTCCAGCCTTCCTTGCCCTCAGGAATACGGCGCTTGGAGTTGCGATGCCCCGCCATGGCACATCTGGAATACTCGGCGCCGGCGGCTTGCAGCGGCGGGGGTTGGTAGGGGCTAGTCACTGGCGCTCCGGCGCAAGTGCGATGCATGGCAGTAAAGTGGCCGTTGCGAGTCGTTACGGAGCTTATTGTGAGGCGTTAAAGTACAGCATGGTGGAAGTCGCAAAGATTACGTGTAATCGCGCGAGGCGCGATGTGGGCCCAATGTAATATGGGGATGGGAAAACAAGCTACTGGTAGCAATTACGGAATCCGGGCCCGCCGGGCACTTCATTGCGACTACCGAGCCTAGCAGAAAAGTGGCGATTACACGGTATATACAGCGATTACGAGCCCATTCCGTGCGTGGGAAAATCGCAATTACGGGCCAATACAGTGTAATTACGAGACATGCTGGGAGGCTAGTGTCCTCGCGCGACGCCGCCCGACCACCGGCTTCCGCTATCACTGACGCCCGTGACGTTGCGCACCAACGTGGTTGCCGTCCGCGACGTGAGCTTGACATGGAGGTTGATCATCCGCCGGTTAGAGGGGGCACGGGGGAAGTGAGCAGCCTCCACCTCGTTCACCATGTGTTTCTCGGCGCGTTTGCGTTTGATACTTTCGAGCGAGGTGCGAGCTGGTGGCTGACAACGTCGCCGCCCGCCGCTCGCGCTCCAGAGTCGCGTGCATGTTCTTGAGCAGCCGAACCTTCTCGGCAAGCCGCTCATCGCGCTCATCAACGCGACGTTGGAGCACTTCTATCTCGCGCTTCCATGCGGTTGTGTTTTTGGCTCGAGCCACCTCGGCTCGGGGTGCAATTACCAGTTGCTCCTCAATGTCGCGGCGCGCGAGTTGCTGCTCTTGCGCCGCGACATTAGGAGCGGGCTCTTCCCAGATGTTGGGTAAAAACGGCTTGTAAAGACGAAACTGATTCAGTTGTAACATACAATTGTCAAATTTCAAATTTCCCTAATGCGCCGTCTACTTCCTCATTGGCTACGCGCTTACGCGGCGGTCGGCAACGACACTCCCGTTTGCGTACTTAAGCCCGGGCGGGCTGCACGCTAACTGTGCCCCGTGCGTACCGATGCCGTTCGTGTTCGTAACACGCTCGGCGGCGCTATGAGACACGGCTATAGGGTGCAGCCTTGCTTAGTCTGAACAACATTGCCTTACTGTGTATCCTGCTCGGCCGGCCTCCCAAGCCGTCTTATCGACTAAATTGCTCGCCTGGCTGCGTGCGTCAAGATTACTCCCTTCCCGTCGTGATGCGCCCCCTCTCGCCCTTTCATGCATGCGCCGAATGTCACGATGTGGTGTATGTGGGTTTTTCATGTACTACAAGTCCCGGTGTTTCGTTGCTGCAGTGCGCTCCACACCGCCGTGCATAATTGGCACCGCCCTCCGTTCAACCTCAACAACGTCAACAAAACCTACAAGACCTGCGGATGCCCTCGCTCCTCTGACTGCGCTTGGCATGCCTTCCGCGATCTCGCCCGGCACGCATGCCGGTTTATACAACTCTACATCATGCTCCCCAGCCGCTCCGCGGACTGCGTGTGCCTAGCAAAATCAGACTCGTAATCATAGTTTGAAATGATGTATAAATTGGTTTATGGGGTTTCTTCTTCCCAACATGCTAGAACCGGCCCTAGCGCTTCCCGTACGGTTTTGGTGGTTCCCTCCGGTTATACCACTGGACGGTACCGCCAGGTCTCTGTACGGGTTATTGCCCCACCACCCGTGACGCCCCGCTTCCGGCCGGGAAGCTGCGTAACGCAGCCACCACCACTCGCCTGGTGTTGTAAGTAAAACGTGCTGGCGCGCAGGCATTGCTGGTGCGCGCTGCGCTGTTGAGATGACACTGCTCGTCACGTCGCACTGACCTGTAGCGCGCTGTAGGGCCAAGATTTTCGGCCGCTCGACCTTCTCACCCGGAACACTTCTCGGGTACTCATACTCGTATTCTCGCGCGCCGGTGCTGAGTCGTCAGCGTACAGGCGTGCCTTCGCGCGCGCATCCTTGCCATCCTTCCGACCTTCGCATTCTTTTACTCAAACATGCGCCGTACGCAGAGTTGCACTGTGGGTGCATAACGTTTCAACCCGTACCTGTACGGCCTGGGACGATTAATCAGAGGGATTATGTCAAGCGGGAGCAAGCCCACGTTGGCATTAGCCGGCCTGGTCAATCTGTGTCAAGTACAGCGCGCTGCAGAGCAGGTATGCTCTTCGTCTCTCACATGCTCGCGGTGTGCTGGACTGTGCACTTTGCACTTCGACGGGCACGTTCTTGTCAACGGCATGAGGTACTGACCTGCTGCGTCCATGACATGCAGATTCTTGATAAGGAGGTCGCGGACTACTATGCAGGTACCCCACTCGCTCCGATGATGTCACCCCAAGTGACATTGCCATGCATAGTCACGCCCTTGGCACTGTTTCAGTGTAACATCACCGAGATGCTTTGAGGAGCTGTTTCGGTTTATTCTGTGGCGTGCTGTTTGCCAGGTGGGGCGGAAGATGAAGCCACCCTGCAAGCTAACGTCAGCGTGTTCCGAACCGTCCGTATCTGGCCACGTGTGCTTGTGGACGTTTCCGCGCTCGACACCAACTGCGTTATTCCTTCTCTGCGGATCAATTCCCGGATCCCCATCATGATAGCGCCTGTCGCGATGCAGAAACTGGCTCACCCGGACGGAGAGTGTGCCGCTGCTCGTGCTGCGGCAACTGCAGGGACTTTGTACTGTATATCGCAGCAGGCCACAACAAGTATCGAGGGTATTGCAGCTGAAGGCGGGAATGGACCAAAGCTGTTCCAGCTCTATGTGCTCCGGGACCTTGAAGTTGTAGAGAGACTTATACGGAAGGCAGAGGCCAGTGGCTGTAGCGGTCTGGCCATCACAGTGGACAGCCCGGTGCTGGGACGCCGCGAGCGGGACATAATCAACCGGTTCAAATTGAAGCAGGGGATGCAACTCGCCAACTTTCCGAAACCGGCGCATACATCTGGAAGCGGCATCTCAGCACAGGATGGGATTGCCAAGAGGATAGGAAGCCGCGACTCAGGCCTCGACTGGGAGGATCTGCGGTGGCTGAAGCAAATGACGTGTTTGCCACTCATCCTCAAGGGTGTTTTGCGCTACAGTGATGCCCTGCTGGCGGTGGAGCACGGGGCAGACGCAGTATGGGTGTCAAACCATGGCGGGCGGCAGCTGGATCACGTGCCCTCTACACTGGAAGCCTTGCCAGAGGTCGTAGCCGGAGTGGCTGGCCGTATCCCTATTTTGTTCGATGGCGGGGTGCGCAGGGGCACAGACGTCCTGAAGGCGATGGCTCTTGGTGCCGATGCTGTCTTTATTGGGCGGCCGGTGGTGTGTGGCCTGGCTGTTGGTGGTGAGGCTGGAGTCGCACATGTCCTGCAGCTGCTGGAGGGCGAGTTTCGCACAGCTATGGCACTGGCTGGGTGCCCATCCCTGGCTTCAATCGACCGTAGCCTTGTCCAGCTTGCTGGAGAGGACCCTCCACGTGAAGCATGTCACAGGTCTAATCTGTAATACGTGACCACACCCCCCCTCCCCCCAAACACACACACACACACACACACCACACTTCCTCGTCCCCTCCGCTTCACAACCGCAGAGTCGAATTTTCTACAGGCAAATGATCCTGATATGCAGTGTGAGAATCCACATAGTCAGGAATCCGGTGCGGGTGTGCTCTTGTGTTTCTGTAATAATTTACACGTGCCATTCCAGCACAGGCAACATATGTGATCGTAGCGCAGAGGCAGCTCACACGAGTTGGAATATCGAAATTAAAACACGGGATATGCCCCCTCTCTTTCCTTCTTGAAGGGTGGTATATTCTATATGTCGGCTCACGACTCTTGAAACTCATGAGCTCAAGACTGTTGAAGCTCACGGTGTAGGGAGGCCGCAAGCATTGCAACTTGGCACGCAGTTCCCCTGCAACTGTTTGGCTGTGTTTCCAAGCATGAAGTCGGGGTTGTGCTCGCACTCTCCTTCTTCCGCCCAGGCCTTGCATCGCTCGTGCTTATCAATGCATTCTGCAAATAAAAATGAATTCAAACCGTAGGTCAGACAAGAGATTACGGGTTGGCAATTCTAGGGGTCGCAAAATGTGCGTGAAGGCGTTGGCAGACATGCGACTGGCAGGCAGGTACACGGACCGGCACCAGCTGCACCCTCCACAGCCCAGTCAGAGGAAGCTTCCAGAACTCCAGACTTTGCATCCGGCGATCCCGCCTGAGGCAAAACCTCTGCTGCCTGAGCCTGATCCCCGGCTACATTGGAGACTGGCTCATACTCAGGTGCGGGATTCTCAGCCTGGTTGATAGTCTCGGCCTGCGTGATGAAAGACAACGTGGGAATCAGATATGTGTTCGGTATGATGCGGAATTTCAGCGCGAGTTGAAGGCGCACTGTAAGTCACCTCAGGGATTTCCTCTGGTGCCGTCTCGGTGGCAGGGCACGCATTACAGCTCCGCAGGCAGTTGCCAACAAGCTCCTTATCGGCATTTCCAAGCATGAAGTCGGGGTTGTTCGTGCACTCCCCCTCCTCTGCCCAGGGCCCGCACCTCTCATGCAGATCGACGCAGCCTGCTTTAACCATTCACGCACAGCAATATGTGTCAGAACCCTTAGCACGCACAACAAGACCATGCACCGAGCATCACTTCAGCATTTGAGCTCATTGCATGGCCTGCAGGTGACGTACTGGAGGCTGCTGCAGGGTCCATTGAGGCAGGCTGCTGAGCAGGTGCATCATTGCCTTGGCCAGCGTTAGGTCGGTCTTCAACAGGGGCAGCTGCACCCATGACGCCCACTGGTGAGGCCGGAGCATCATCAACAGCTGCTGCAGCTTCCTTGGCAATTGTATCTGCCTCTGTGTTGGAGGTATCATCTGCCTGTGTATCGGCGGCGGCATCATGTGTGATGGCAGCATCAGCGCCGGCCTTTGCGTCCTCTGTGTGAACTTGATCATCGACGGAATATGCAGTATCAGGACTTGCTGCATGCTGGTTCTTGTTCCTTTTCATAGCCGGAGCAGCCACCCGAACTTCTCCGAACTCAGCTGATACTTCACCCTCTTCGAGTAGGTGCGGGGGCTCAATCTGAAGAGATCCACATTTGGGGCCCGGGGGGGGGGGGGGGGGGGGGGTTAGACCTGCAGACATATGGCACGACGGAGGCTTTACAACTCTAGCCATACTTGCAAATGTTACCAGCCACTCACTTGTAGGTCATGATTCGCCATGGGAAAATCGGAGTTGTCTCCGCCAGGTGTCATAAGATTCATGAGGAAGGACTCATCCCAGCCGGCATCTGGAAAGACAAAGTGCTTCTCCTCCGGAACTCCAAACAGATCGTGCGAGTGCGGCATCAAGCCATTCCTCTGAATCACGCGAAACAGCTGATTCAGAGACAAACAAAATGAGCAGGTTGCAGCGCTGGCAAGGCGTGATAATAAGAAAATCCAGGAATTCTCACCTTCAAGCCAACCACCACCACAACCATGCAAACCAGGCCAGCAGCAACGGTCACCCATGTCGCAAGCTTGCGCACAAGCCTGTCCCTCCTCGAGCACACATTGCCGGGCCGCCACCAGTCTACGTCCCGAACGCGCCTGTTTTTGCTGGGTGATGCGAACGACTTGGGATCGACCAGTCCTCCGAGCTCTGCCGTCGTCAGCGCTGCACTGATCGTGTCCGGAGCACCTGTGCAAGCCGGCTAAATTTAGCCCACTGCTCGGCCTGAAAATCTCTCTACGAATACAGACAGGAAGTCGAGATAGCGTTATAAAGATCAGTGTGGATTAATACTTGGCAGGCGATGAGCGTTTATCCGTCTGCGAGACACGACCAGGTAAACTCGGCCCGCAACCAGCCGCGACGGCTTTTTTGCCTCCCCACAGGTGACGGCCGTACGGCCTCTCCGCTGCGCAGCCAGAAGCCGGTCGCGGGCGAAATCCTAGAGCGAAATATGCATGAGTCGTGCAGCAACAGTGGCGGAGAGAAACGCTATCGCTTGCGTAGGCGGGAAAAGGGAAGGGAGGGGCGGGGGGGGGGGGGGGGGGGGGGGGGGAGGGTGGAGGGGATTCACCTTGGCTGTTGCTGCGGCGCGGCGCGGACGGAATGTCGTCATCCGGGAAGCCGCTGACGCTCCTCGATATTGCCTTGCGCTGATAGACCCCGTGCAGAGGCGCAGCGGAGGTGTCGCCGGTCAAGTTGATAGACATGCTGGTGTGGGCGTCGGCGGGCGCCATACTGGGCTTCGCGACTGGTCGCGCCGCAGAGTATGTTTTATAAGTACTCCGCGGTGTGGGTCGGAGCGGCGGCGCCGGGCAGAGATAGCGGTGTGTTCAGGTCAGTGGTTTCTGAGCTGCTCGTGGCAAACCTTCACAGGTTGTGCGACGTAGAAAGGAACGGCAGTTAAGCAGAGGAACCATTCGAGTCGGGTGGCGTCTACGCTCTGGTGGGTGTGTTCAGGTGCTTGCAGGACTCCGCGGCTTCTTATTCGTCCCTGCGACAGCGAAGAGGCGCTCGAGAGGTCAGCAGAAGTCGAATCCGCGGCGCTCGGGGGGAGGGGGGCAAGCGGCGAATACGCGCGCGCTCGAGCCGAACAGTCGCCGACGACGCGCCGATTCGCGATACGAGTAGTATACAGTACCCGTACATACGACGCGCCGCCCGCCACTACATATATATACGACATTCAGCGCTCTGGTGCCTACCAGGTAGGCATCAAAGCATTATTGCTGGCGGCCGATTATTTATATTATAAATGCTGTATTATTATTCCCCATGCACCAGAAAGCTAACACTTTAGATGCTGATGGGAGAATGTGGGGGTCGCCGACATTTTGCCGAAAATATTATATTTGGCTTTAACAAACATTTGGGAGGAGTCATCAGAAACCTGCCGAAGTCATCAGGGGAGGGTCGTAGGTGTGGCAGTCTCGCGGCGCGACCCCATGGTGGGCGCGCCGAGACAAAGGAAGATGGGGACAGACAAAACCCCCCTTGGTGCTTCGGCAGTGCGTCGACGATGAAAATGCCGACTTGCTGTGTCGATGGAGCACCTGGGGCAGTGCGGGCACTCCACGGCGCCCAGACAAGCAGGGGAGATATGCCGATAATTAAAATGATTGTGCAAGTCGCGCCTAATGGAATCGTTACGAAACATACCCGTATTCACGGGACAGCAAGAGCAGGAAAGTTGAAGGGGGGTGCACTTGGGCTTGAAGTCATACTTACAGAAATGTATTGCTGATGCGCATGATCCCAGCATGCGCGGGCGCGGCCACATTCAAAAACGTAAAATATCCGAAGAATACACGAATCATATCCAAATTATATTTACAACAAAGTACGGGTGTTACCCGTTTCCGTGCGCACGTGGATACATGGGTGGATATGGGTGCCGTGAAAAAAGTGAAGTTCGCCCAGGGACATCGGCCGAAGCCGCCCCGGCACTTGACCTCTTGCGCCAACCTGCAGTCGTAGGTCTGGCATTGCCCGTAGATAGACCATTGCCTCATTCGAACCCCGAAGGGCTAATAATGCATCAACCGGGTAAACCCAAGACACACCGGGACAATATTAAAGGGTATTCGCGGAAAATTGGAGAGGATATTGGACTGGATGGATTTACCGCCACGTCGCGCGCCGGCCTACGTCATTATGTAATCGTTACATGCGAGTCATCGCGGACTCGCAGATGCTATATTTACCAGGCGAGCACGAACTGCTCGACGTGCTTGACCAGCACCCGCCCCTCGGGCAGGACCGCCCATATTGGAGTCAAAGCAAACGTGCCCCATCTCGTTCCGCGGCTTGTCTTGCAGCTTGTCCTTCTTCCCATGCTGGTTTTCCACCGTCCAGTAGTCGCAGATATATCCGTGGAATCCGCGACGTGCAGGAGCCACTCCACGTCCGGACGTTCCGCTCCCAGCGGCGCTTCCATTACGCGGTAGCGAGGTACTGCAATAGCCTTCGCGCCCCCGCGGTCGCATGGACATAGTCCGTGCCCGCCATAACCAGACGGCCCCGGGGGGACGTGCGGACAGGGTAGTCGGTGCAAGGATGAGGTGGTGGGTTGGGTTATTGAACGGTGCGGCGGAGTGGGCGGCAAGGAGCATCTGTGCGGGCCGCGGCAGCAAGACGGGAATCCGCCAGCCCAATTTGAAATTACCGGTTGATAACGCCTCTACGATTTGATCGCGCCTCTCCGATATCGCGCGAAATTGGACAGGCCGGCCTCTCCAATTTGGGCGTACGCGAGGGTGTCCGCGCTTACGTGTCTCGCGGATGCTGACATGCCTCCAAAATCCTCTCCAATTTGCCGCGGATACCCCGTGTATTGCCGAAAATACATCGACAAGGAATCGATAACGGGCTACCTTTCGCACGTAGGAGACGACCGCTCAACCGAGCGGACAAGGGATGTACCTTGGCTTGGTGCCGTACCACCCCTGGTAAGTAAACAAGGGAAGAAGATACCCCAACTACTAGTAGCAAAACATTCAAGGGAGAGGGGTGGCGCAGGCATATTGCCGACACCGATCTTCGGCGGCGGCCGCAGGGCGGCGGCGGCGCAGGAGAGCAGTTACCGCCGCCCCAAAGATAAAGGGTTGGCGAAAGTCGGATGGCGAGGCGTGCGAAGGGCGGCGGTTGGGGGGGAGTTGACGTTGTAGTATGTAGCCACCTCTGCGCCGGGTTGGGGTTGCATACAAGGGGCAACCGAGCCATGCGCGCAGCGCGGGCCCGTGTTGCTGGCCGCGAATGCGGGGGAACAAAGGGGCGGTACTGTGGCGGCCCTTTGGCGCCGACAAAATGCGTGCTTGGGCCGCGGAAGCGACCGGGGAACAAAGGGGCAGTGGCGGCACATCGCACGGAAAAGGGGGATATGCGCATGCTTTTTATATGGTTATAACATCGACCATTACTTACGAAATGCGCCCGGGTTTAATAACACACGGGTTTTGACAAGAAAGACGAAAACTGTAAGTCGGACTCCGGCTGTAAAAGGCGATTTTAGCAATGAATTGCAAAAATCGGGCTTGTCAAAATTCCTTGAACATAAATATCCGAAAAATTCACGGATTTATCACGGACCACACTTCAAAAAGTATAGTGATTTGTTGCCATATCCTTGCGATGTGGGACATGTGGAGCCGACCAACTGCATGCCCGGGCTGCGAGAGGAACCGGGACCAATGGGCAGTTGTGGCCCGGTATTGGCGGCCACCAGCTGCGTGCCCAAGCTGCGGGAACAACCGGGACACAAGGTACAATGGGGTCCGATGACGCCGATCAGTTGCGTGCTCGGGGTGCGGGAGCAACCGGGGCACATGATGCAGTGGCGGCTCGATGGCGCCAGCCAACTGCGTGCTCGGTATGCGAGAGCAACCGGGGCACACGGTGCAGCCATGGCCCGTTGGCGCCGACCAACTCCTTGCATGGGCCGCGGAAGCAACCGGGGAACATTTTGCAGTGGCGGCCCGTTGGCACCGACCAACTGCGTGCTGGAGCTGCAAGAGCAACCGGGGCACATCCATGGTACAGTAGCGGCCCGTTGGCGCCGACGAGATGCGTGCTTGAGCTGCGGGAGCAACCGGGGTACATGGTGTAGTGGCGGCCCGATGGCACCGGCCAGCTGCGTGCTCGGAGAGCACCGAGGCACATGGTGCAGTTGCGGCCCGATCGATGGAGCCGGCCAACTGCGTGCTCGGGCTGCGGGAGCAACCGGGGCACATGGTGCAGTGGCGGCCCGTTGCTTTGATGGAGCCGACCAGCTGCGTGCCCGGGTAATTGCGGGACCAACCACCGGGGCACAAGGTCCAGTGGCGGCCCGTTAGTTGGCGCCGACAAGCCGCGCGCTCGGGCTGCGAGAGCAACCGGGGCCCACGTTGCACTGGCGCCCCGTTGGTGCCGATCAGCTGCGTGCTCGGGGCGCGGGAGTCACCGGGGCACACGGTGCAGTTGCGGCCCGATGGCGCCGACCAATTCTGTGCTCGGGCTGCGAGAGCAACCGGGGCACAACGTGCAGCGGCGTCCCGATGGCGGTGACCAGCTGCTCGCTGGGGCTGCGGGAGCAACCGTGGCACGTGGTGCAAGGACGGCTTGTTGGCACCGACCAGCCGCTTACCCCGGCCGTGGAAACGACAAGGGCACATGGTGCAGTGACGGCCCGATGGCACCGATCATTTGCGCGCCGGGCTGCATGGGCAACTGGGCTTCGTGGTGCAGTGACGGCCAGTTGGCACCGACCGGGCTGCGGAAGTGACAGGGGCACATGGTGTAGTGACGCGCCGTTGACTCCGACCAGCTTCGTCCTAAACCCTAATAATTGCGGAGGCCCGATGGCGCCAACCGACTGCGTGAGTAGCCCGGGGGCGGCAAACAGCGGTGGCGAGCTGGCGCCGACCACCTGCGTGCATGGGCTGCGAGGGGCAGCCCAGTTGTGGCGCGGCGCGTGTTGAGGCTGCATATACCACCGGCGCATGGATCGTTCTTGCCCGCAAATGGCGGCCTTCTTCGCCGATGAGCCAAAGGCCGTCAGCATGGGAGGCTTTCATATCGCAAAGCGTAAAGAGCGTCCCCCCCCCCCCCCCCCCCCGCCCCCCACCCACCCCCGGCACATCACTTCCCGCGGTAACCCGTAGGGCATTTCGCGATCCGAATATGCAGGTACAAATATTCGGTACAAGCGAGCCGCGCCCATGCGGCCCGGGGTTCGCATCGCCGCCCGCACTCCCTGCCCGGCATTGCGGGCGGCGCGTCGCGGACCCGCCAGCTCACCCTCAGCCGTCTCACTAGCTACCACCCACTCAGTAGATCTACCCCTCCCTCGTTCGGAAATATATAGCGGTCGTGGTGGGCTGTCGCGGTGGGCGCGTGGATGTCCCGGGATGGCGGCCGCGAGGTCCTCACTCGCGACTTCCGCCCGATTGACCACCCCCTAGCACGGTATAGCGGTTTGCGAACACCGTACGCCACTAGGGCAACAACTGCTTGAATTGAAAGGTATTTAATCAAAATAGAAGGCCTAGACAATGTACATTTTGCTGTAATTCGTCCAACCGAGCCGGCGACACCATGACGAAGATGGTGGGTGTGGGCGGCGCGCAAATCGGCTATTGTAAAGTTGTCACGGAGATCCCTTAGCACGCCGTAGCATTCGCGGCCGCGGCGGTGGCGAGCAGCCCGCCATATATTAAGGTATTGCTCGCGGTACGGGCGGTCGCGATGTCGGGGCTGAGAGTCGTGGGCTGGCTATAGGGGCTAGAACATGGGCAATTGGCCGTGCGACGTGCGAGCCGCGCTGCCGAGGTCGTATACGGAATCAACGGCCCGAACCGCATAGCGGTAAAACAAACTCGGGTCGTAGTTGTCGCAATGTTCTATCGCACGCGTTACCGCGGAAAGTGATGTGGAATCGTTCGAACGGCAATCGTCCGTGCGGGATGCTGATTGTCAACTCGAGGAACCGGCGCACGTGTCATGTGGACGGTCGCGTCGACCGCTTCCCGTCCAGCGTGAGCCATATCCTCGAGTTGGGCGCGGGGTATCACGTATGCGTGGCGTGTACACCAAAGACCTTGCATGTCACGAAGTCTCGAGCGATGGCGCGGCACGACCCCATGGTGGGCGGTGCGCCGCGACAAAGGAAGATGGGGAGAGACAAGCCCCCCCCCCCCCCCTCCCCCTTGGTGATTTTAATGACAATCTGATGCAACAAGCGGGAGCATCGCTACCCATATGGGGGCTGCGTCGGGAACTGCGCGCGGCGGGGTGGTGATGTACGGGCGTTCAGCAGTTTCCGCCCGTGACAATGCGTCAATGATGAAAATGCCCACGAGTTGCGGGGATGATGCTGCGCCTCGGGCGGTGCGGGCACGCCACGTGGATACACGTGGATGATGGTGCCCTAATGCGCCTGCAAAGTAGACGAGAAATGGAAGAGGAAACCTCAACTAATAGTAGTAGTGAACATAATACGCACTACGCGAGCATGCGCATACGAGCGCAGCTACCGCCAACAGCAGACGATGACGTATACCGCGGTACATGTACGGCGCACGCGCACGCGCAAGGCACCGCTGCAAGGAGGTAGCTTTTGATAGCCGCGCTCTATCAAAAGCGCGGAGGATCCGTGGATGACACACTGCGAGAGCGTATCGTATATATATCGTGAGAAAATCTCCTCACATTCCATCCCCCTGAAAGATAGGTTTAGCGGTTGGCACTGCTAGTTGGCCACGGTATGATGTGACACAAGCTAGTGACACTACCATGATATGACCAACAGCTGTTAGTTGGTCATATCATGGTTTGTGTGATATGACACTGTTAGTTGGTCATATCATATCGTTTGTAATGCGTGACATCAACGAACCGACCGACACCGGGAATCGATCCGTGGACTCCGCGCTTTACTTCAAGGAGTTTGCTTTTGATAGCCGCGCTCTATCAAAAGCGCGGAGGATCCGTGGATGACGCACTGCGAGAGTGTATCATGAATATCTCAACACAACCGCGCTGCTGTTGTATATGATGTATATTCTGATGGGTTCGGTTTCAAGTTGAGTCTGGTTTGCCGAAAAAGGTCGCGCATGCTGTTTTTCACGTTGATTCAAGATCATCCGAAATTGGCATTTAGATTTACTGAAGGCGTTGAGGGAGAACGGAGTCAGCGGGTGCTATGTGTAAAACATCGAAACAAGAAGATTGCCGGCTCAGGTGTTGCGGAATTTTTTTTGTCTACTCGAGCTGCACACGATATGGAACTAACGGGCGAAGCGACGAGTGAACTAGCAACCCGTATCACTAAGCAACACATGTAGCCAAAACAACGGTTAGGAAAGAGAAACCCCCATAAACTATTTTAGATCATTTTAAGTTGAGTATGGTTTTGCAAGGGAAGAGCGGACGAAGAGAGCGGCAGATTGACGAAGCATGGTAGTGCCATGTCATGAAGGGGGCACCGGAGGGGCCAGCATCGCTGCGGAGTTTTGCTTGTTGAACTTGGAAGTGGCGAAGGGGCGCGATGTGGCCGAAAAATAACCACGCGCCATGTGAAGCGAGACAATGGAGTCGATGTAGTCCAAAACGACGTCGGAGTTGGTTGTCCACCCGCCCTGGTGGCGGATGTGCGACAGCGGGACTCCAATGGAGCTCGCAAAAAAAAGATGCACCCTTGCGAAGACTGTGGGAGGTCGAGGAAATGCCGACTCGGGGGCGGGGTGTTCTGTACTTTACACTGATGTACTTTGTACTGCGGGAGCCGACGAAGGAGCGAAGAACTGGCGACTAAGGAGGACGAGAATGAGTACAAGCCAAGCGAAGTACGACTCGGCTCCTGCTTTAGGACTATCTATGGCTAGACGTCTATTCGGCCAAAGTCCTAAGGGGGCTCTAACAGGTGACACCATAGCGTACGACAATCGCCGCTGTTGGTACGCAGGTACATTCAGGTTACTCGCACCCCATGTGGGTACTCGTAATACTGTCTTGCACTACTAGTCGCCTTGTAGTCGCGCGTACTGTCGCCTCGTCGTCCTCGTACCAGTACTTCGCCTTCACTTGTACTACTAGCACTCGCAATGCTCATACTCGTACCCGTACTTCGCTTGGCTTGTACTCGTTCTCGTCCGCCTTAGTCGCCAGTTCTTCGCTCCTTCGTCGGCTCCCGCAGTACAAAGTACAGCAGTGTAGAGTACATAACACGGGGGGTGGGGCGGCGGGGCAGCACCGATGAGAGGAATTCCCGTAGAGAGCCTATCCGACATTGTAGCGGCAGTCCACGACTGGCGTGCTCGCTCGGCGTGACCGCCCAGAAATTAGTCTTTGCCGGCGCAACATGGACCAGGTGGGCATATTATACGTTGTCGAATAAGTGGTGCAGAAGACGGGCGACACGGGGGGGCTCCGACGCGGGAAGGAGCGGTACGCGTAGGTCGTCATCGGGGCCACCCCAGCCGGCACGGCCCTTCTCACGGTACACATGCATTGTGATGTTGAAGGAATGCACGTCCCGCATTGAGCAGGACACATAAGTATGTCCCCGGGCGAAGGACATGAAGTTCACGGCTGCGGCCATGAGGGCCCGGGAAGTGGGGGGGGGGGGGGGGGGGGGGGGGGAAGGGGGCAAAAATAACCAACTCGGCACGCTCAACGAAAAAAAAGCGACATCGGCGGGCAATAGACATGGGACGCGCAAGGCAACAACCTCCATGTGGCGTTGCCCAAGTAGCAAGCCACGACGCGTGGCGGTGAGGTGTAGGGTGTCATGCTTAGTAATGGGGTCGATGTTGTGCAATTCGAAGAAAGTGATAATTACCGACAGGTAGGGCTGCAGCGAGTTAGCCCCAATGTCGCCCCGCTCACCGATCCAAGCGACGTACCAAACGACTGTAGCAGCAAGCGCCTCCAACGGGCTGTTATACTAGTAATGGCAGCACTCGGCAAACTGAAACAGCTAGCCGGCGTAGCTCCGTAGAGTCTACGAGGAGAGTGAGCTTGAGAGGAGGTCGAGAGTGCGATGCCCAAGCTCGTCCGATCCAAACGGCTCAATTATGGCGCGAAGTCTATACGCGGAGATATCGCGGAACATCATATCGGGAGCTACTGTGTACACTATGTGGGCTATTAATTGAAACATTGACGGCAGGTAGGGCTCATCATACCACTGCCCATGTAGCGGTCTCCAAACCAAGGGTACTGCGGCGGGTACTATGATGACGCTTCGCCGTCAGGCCGCACGCGCACTCGCCGGCAAAATGTTTACATACTGCTCATCTGCCAGGCTGTACAGCTCCGCGGCCATGCATCCGCGCTAGCAATAATTGTGGGAAAAGGGATAGCTACCGCGCAACATGTGGTATATTATATATGTGTGTGTGTGTGTGTGTGTGTGTGTGTGTGTGTGTGTGTCCCCTCACCTACTCCGCGCGACACGCGGAATGTCGCAGGAACCGTGCGGAGGTGGACAGCAGAGGGAAGAGTAAGACGGGCTTGGGTCCGTAGAGCAGCTTTTTGTTGCCAATCGAACGAGCAGACGGGGCAGGAGCGACAGAGCAGCTCTCGCTTGCCGACGCTGCGCTGCCCGGCACATTCGGCTGCGCCGGCGGTGCTGCAGCACCGTTCTTAGCACGACCCACCGGCGCAGTCGACGATTGCACATGCGTGGCGGGCTCAAATCCACCTGCTTGACCGCTGCTCGGCACTTGAGCATGCTGGAACGCTGACCAAGCCGTGACTGCCGTGGTGACATACAGCGAGCATGCCGCCGAGGGTGAGATCGCGTCCGGCGACGGAGCGACGGGCTGCATACGGGCCTTCAGACCGGTAATTGGCATGGCGAATGCGACTGAAGACCACGGCAAAACTATAGCTGCCGTCGGGGGGGGGGGGGGGGGGGGGTAGGGGGCCGACAGAGGAGTGTTTGATGGTGCCTCGCGAGGTATGCATGAGGCCGCGCGGCGATGGGAAAGTCTTTCTACATACATAGGCGGTGGACCGGCCGTCGTGCAACCGCCGCCCGCCCGCCGCAACGACAACTAACCAGGTGCATATGTTGCGGAGGAACCTCGTGTAACATAAGATATATGACGCCCCTGTGGAGTCCGGGCAAAACTTGTAGCGCCGGGGCGTCAAGTATGCCACAGGGATGCCAGCATGGCAAGCACGTCATGAAACATGTCAGGCGGGTGACGCAATATACTCGTGTGTAGTACGGCATAAAGATCCGGTATATAGTAATAATATGCGCATTATATATAAAATGAATGGTACCAAATCCACACCGCATAACACCCGCTATAGCGATGTATCGCAAAGTACAGGTGTCGGCACAATTAAAACGCGAGGATTGTCTCGTATGTACGTGAGTTCGCGGTGTATGTACACGGGCCCGGAGGGAAGACACCCAAGGGGCGAGAGCTTCGGCCTCGTCAATCATGTAAGTTTAACGGACGGGGTAACAGCACGCCGGCCATTCCGGCAAAATATTCGGCCGCGGCCATTCAGTTGCCGGCAGTTGGACGGTAATTGCTTGGCGGGTTATAAGTTTGGGCACCATAACGGGTTTGCGGGGCGATCTTCATGTAGCGGGCCGCCCCGCGCGCCTGTCGCGCTCGTAGCGCATGCCCCGTGCGAATCGTGCAGGCGCGAATGTTGGTCGTTGCGAACCAGTTGTTACCCGCAGAGTAACAATCGACGGACGCAGTGATAAAATGGTACGGGAGTCGGCTTGTTGAACTGTCATCTGCATGTGTGCGGAATGTTGATGAGCCGCACTCAGTTGTGGGTGTAAGAAGCGCCGCACCGAGGAAGGTCTAAATGAAGTCTGTAGGGTAGGGGGTCCGGTCCGGACACATGGCGCTAATCCCATTGTCGTGGTCCGCCGTGCAGCGGTCGCCGAAAGGTGATCTCGCAAAGCGCCAGCAGCTCCGAAGGAAGGCGCCCCACGCCGTCACTCGTGCCCAACTTGGCGGACACGCCCCCGACCGCCACCGCGTCCGCGTCCACGCCAGCGACCTGCGAGCGTCGCCGCTACACGAGCAGTGGCGGTGGCCTTGGCATTGCTGGCGAATGTCGTCGCCTCGAAGACCCGACGCTCGTAGTCGCGCATCAGATCACTCGCCGAAAACCGCAGAGCCCAAATGCTCCGGGCTGGAATGCTGCGCCCGCAATACGTCCAGTACCCCTTAGTCACCGCGCACCCGCTTGATCTCGTTGAGCTTCCGCAGGAAGGCTAGACGACAACGAAACGCCTTGTCGATGGCCTCGGCGTGGTTCCGAGCGCGCGAGGTAAGGGGTGAAGTCGATATTAGCAGTTGGGACGTAGGGTAGCAACTCGCCGAGAGCCACGAAGAGAGCGGTTGTGTGAGCCCAAAACACGTCATCCAAATGTATTCCTCATGGGCCGGCAGACGCCGGTCATCCAACTTGAGGTAGTCGCCGTTCGTTATGTCGGTACATAGAGGGGAATGCTTGGGCACTCGGCTCACATGTCGAACGTTCTCGTAACCAGGCTATGCACGACCTCTGCAGTAGCTCCATGAGGTAGTCATACCGGTCACTCGCGGATTTTGCTCCGAGACGGCCCCTCATGGCCGGATCTAGCAAGTTGGGGCGCGCTGCGGGTCCCCCGCTGCATGTCGGTTGTCCCGCGATGCGCTACCCAGTTTCAGAGCCATGTGCTCCGTCTCTACCATCGACAGCACCGCGTCCACGAGCCGTCAACTGGGCCAGCGACGATGTGAACTCGAGCAACAATGTAGACAGGGCATGCACGTGAAGATGTGGCCCTGCGACTCCCACCAACGGCACCCGAAGGCGCCTCACGGCTTGACGTGGGTTCGCGTTTCGGCTTAGGCGCCTGGAAGGGGTCGTCGTCCTCCATATCTTTCGCCATCTTAAAGGAGGAGTCGGCCCACGCTTCTTGGAATGCTTCTTACGAAGCTTAATGGGCGACAAGGTGCTCTTGCCTCCATAAGCGGAGATGCGGGTCGGGGAGGCGGAGATGCGGCACCGCCACGGGGAGATGTGGCCCTGCGACTCCCACCAACGGCACCCGAAGGCGCCTGACGGCTTGACGTGGGTTCGCGTTTCGGCTTAGGCGCCTGGAATGGGTCGTCGTCCTCCAACTCTATCGCCATCTTGAAGGAGGAGTCGGCCCACGCTTCTTGGAATGCTTCTTACGCAGCTTAATGGGCGACAAGGTGCTCTAGCCTCCCGTGCTCAACGCACCGTGCGGGCGCTTCGTCGCACTCGAAGGTTGAGGCTCACTCGGCGGCTTCATTGGCAGTCTCCGAGGGACCAAGCCTGCTCGGGGGAGGATCGGAGCTGCTCGAAGCTCTATCAAGAGACCTGCTGCAGCGCCGTTTTGGGAGCCATCTCCGCCGGACCTCGGTGGCGGTGGTTGAGATGCGGGCTTGGAGGACCCGCCAGCCTGTCGCGGCGCCGCTACGACCTGGCAGTAGCGGTCGTCGACCAAGACGGTGGGGGGTAAAGAGCCGGCTCGGCAACCTTTCAGTATAAGGATTTATATGACAAAAAGGGGATTTGATTGCCCATATGCTTTACAATACTATGCAGTTTGCAAGGCAGTAGGGCTAATACTTGATATTTGCTGGCGGCACGCCGCGGATTGCTCCAGCGCTGCACCGCAGATGCTGCCTTAAGTCATGCTTTGATTGCCTAGATGGCTCAAACCATTTCGTATGTGGGGCTGCATGGCATGAAAGGGATATGAACACGCACCGGCTTGACGATACTATATGGACTGCAAGGCAGTAGGGCTAATACCTGATATTTGCTCGCGGCACACCGTAGATTGCTGCAGCGCTGCACCGCATATGCTGCCTTTAGGCATGCTTTAACTGTCTAGATGGCTGCAAACCATTTCGTATGCGGGGCTGCATGGCATAGAAGGGATGTGAACACGCACCGGCTTGACGATACTATATGGGCTGCAAGGCAGTAGGGCTAATACTTGATATTTGTTGGTGGCACGCCGCAGATTGCTGCAGCGCTGCACCGCAGATGCTGCCTTTAGGCATGCTTTAATTGCCCAGATGGCTGCAAACCATTTAGTATTCGGGGCTGCATGGCATAGAAGGGATGTGAACACGCACCGGCTTGACGATACTATATGGACTGCAGCGCAGTGGGGCTAATACTTGATATTTGTTGGTGGCACGCCGCAGATTGCTGCAGCGCTGCACCGCAGATGCTGCCTTTAGGGATGCTTTAACTGCCTAGATGGCTTTAAACCATTTAGTATGCGGAGTTGCATGGCATGAAAGGGATATGAACACCCACCTGCTTGACGATAATATACAGATTGCAAGGCAGTCCCACTAATGCCTGATATTTGCTCGCGGCACGCCGTAGATTGCTGCAGCGCTGCACCGCAGATGCCGCCTTTAGGCATGCTTTAATTGCATAGATGGCTGCAAACCATTTAGTATGCGGGGCTGCATGGCATAGAAGGGATATGAACACGCACCGGCTTGACGATACTATACGGACTGCAAGGCAGTAGGGCTAATACTTGATATTTGTTGGCGGCACGCCGCAGATTGCTGCAGCGCTGCACCGCAGATGCTGCCTTTAGGGATGTTTTAACTGCCCAGATGGCTGCAAACCATTTAGTATGCGGAGTTGCATGGCATGAAAGGGATATGAGCTCGCACTTCCTTGTCGATACCATACAGATTGCAGCGCAGTAGGGCTAATACCTGATATTTGTTGGCGGCACGCCGCAGATTGCTGCAGCGCTGAACCGCAGATGCTGCCATAAACATGCTTTGATTGCCTGGCTAGATGGCTGCAAACCATTTAGTATGCGGGGTTGCATGAGTCACCAACATGCTCCAGCCGCCGCGCGTTTGCGCCGCGCTGCGCCGGCCGCCGCGCGTTGGCGCCGCGTTGCGCCGGCCGCCGCGCGTTGGCGCCGCACTGCGCCGGCCGCGCTAGCAAAGGAAGTGCTGTTTGTGAAATCGACGAACATGAGATGATTCAACTCCTATCTGCGGTCGAAAATGATTTGTTTTGATCGTTGATTATGATTAATGAGTTATTGCCCAGGGACGAGCTATGGTAGCGAAGTTCAAGCTGCATGAATCCCCTGTCACGGACCATATACAAACCCACGTTGCTTGCCGAGGTGCTCCGAGAGATGCGACCTTAAAGTCGCCGAATCTCTTCCGACGACCAACCACAAGGCGCGTCTGTTGGTGTCGGGGTTTCTTGGGTTTTTTGAAACGATGATAAGCACACGACCCGATGTCAACAGACTGCCGAGGTAGTCCATTCGCGGGAGGGGCCCTTGCGTCAAGTAGGTGCTCGGAATCTGCATGCGATACATTTCCGCCTTGGAGGCCGCCATCAGCGGTAGGAGCAAATTCAGGTGAGTGAACCACTGAGGCGACATGACAACGATAAAGGGCTCCTTGCCTAGGGCAGCGTTACAAGAGCTAGGGGAGACAGTACACGGGGTTTTACGCGAGAGATGCGAGCGTTCATACGCACCGACTGCGGAGATGCGGGCAATCCCACCATGTGCGGTTAATTCGATCTCTCCACTACCCTCCGCATCTCTTGCTCGTCAGTCGTGCCAGCGGTGGCCTCAGCCACCGCTGCTTTGATGTTCGCGAGGACGTACCCGTCGTCCCCAATGTGGGCCTCCGGGTTCCAGTGCCGCATTTCTTTCGCCGCCGTCATGGTTCTCGTTGTCTCGCATGCACGAACCCACGTTGCTTGCCGAGGTGCTCCGAGAGCAGATGCGCCCTTAAAGTCGCCGAATCTCTTCCGACGACCAACCACAAAGCGCGTCTGTTGGTGTCGGGGTTTCTTGGGTACTTTGGCGTGATGATATGTACACGACCCGCTTTCAACAGACTGTCGAGGTAGTCCATTCTCGGGAGGGGCCCTTGCGTCAAGTAGGTGCTCGGAATCTGCACGCAACAGCAGATTTCCGCCTTGAAGGCCGCATGCAGCGGTAGGAGCAAATTTAGGTGAGTGAACCAAGGCGACATGACAACGACAAAGGAATCCTTGCCTAGGGCGGCGTTACAAGAGCTAGTAGCGACAGTACACGGGTTTGTACGCGAGAGATGCGAGCGTCCATACGCACCCACTGCGGAGATGCGGGTAATCCCACCCTCTACCTTCAAATTCTCTCCACCCTCCGCATCTCTTGCTCGCCAGTCTTGCCAGCGGTGGCCTCAGCCACCGCTGCTTTGACGTCCGGGAGGACGTACCTGTCGTCCCCAATGTGGGCCCCCGGGTTCCAGTGCCGCATCTCTCGCCGCTGCCATGGTTCTCGCATACACGAACCCACGTTGCTTGCCGAGGTGCTCCGAGAGATGCGCCCTTACACTCGCCGAATCTCGTCCGACGACCAACTTCAAGGCGTCGACAATTGTCACATCTCGCCCCCTCCTGACGGCAATGATATATCGAGTGGCGCGCAGAATTGGGAAAGATGATGAGGAGCACCCCCCCCCCCCCCCCCCCCCCCGCCACGCCGTCGACATGGGCAGGACCCGAGCCCCAATGCCGTGACGAGGCGGGCTTTTGCCGAGCCATTTTACCAGGGGACGAGATTCGCATCTGCCGGTGAGCTTCTTGGACACTCGTTGCAAATCCCCCGCAGCTCGTTGTACACAAGCCGGTGGTCTTCAGAGGCCAAGAAGGCCCGCATGTTCACCGTGCTCATCTCGTCCCTGCCCCTCCCCTGCAATATGAGGTCATGGGGTACTGCGGATCCTGCATGAGGTGTTAGAGGTCGTTGGCAGACAAGGACGATAGCACGAAACGGGTGGGAAACGGGGCGGGTGTCACCACTCATGTCGAGATAGGATGCGCGACGGCGAGGTGCGCTTAACGCGGCCCACGGCGCCCTGATGAGATATGCGAGCGAAGATGCGAGTCCGCGTACCGCCGTTGGAGTCGCTCCTGGGAGAGGGTCCAAAGGTGGCACACCTTGAGGCTTGGGGGGTCAGGCTGAGGCTCGCGGTGAGGCGAAGGCTGCGAATCTCCAGCCCCATGCCATAGCGGTCCGCTTCGATGTTGCCCACTGCGCGGCTGCAGGGGCATGATGGGCCGAGTCGTGGGTACTGGCGCCTGGGACGTCCTCCTACCCGAACGCAAGTGCATCTGCGGAGAATCTTGCGCCATGGGGGTCACTAGGACTGTGTCAAGAGCCCTCGTTGATTCAAAACCAAGTGCAGCCGCAGATGCCCCGCCACATGACTCTGCAAGCGGGCAGAGGTGCGTTTTGCTCTACGAGGACGGTCTGCCATGCTTTTGTGCACCGAGAAGCGTTAAGATGCCTGAAAGAACACAAGCGCGAGGGAGCCTACGAGTGGTAGATGCGCGAAACCCACAGTGGCGGCGTGGCATTCGAGGCAAGAAAAACGGTTAGCATGGAAGGCTAGCGACGCATCTAGTCAAAGAGCGGTGGACATGCGTGTAGTACATAGTGCGGGTTCATTTCACTAGCTATGTGTATAGTACCTCGTACGGTGTTGGCAAGCAGAGGAACTTGCCAAAGCCCAGTTTCACAGTACATTCGTACAGTATTAGGCGAAACTCAAATTTGCACCCCCCAAAAGGGGTACAATTTTGAGTTAAGGGGGGTGCAATTCTGAGTCTAGAAATGTGCCCATTTTGACTCAATAATTGCCCTTTTTCCCTATGGCCCCACCCCAAGCAACAATACCCTAGCCTCTTTGCTGACATGTTTCCTCGCCCGCCCATGGCCATCTCACCAATGGTCTATGCATCCGCGGCGGGACGTGTGGGGCATCAACCCCGGCCCGTTGTTGTGGGGGTACCGGAAACGCTGAGTGTGGCGCAAGTAGTGCCACTCGTGTAGGGCACTTGTTAGGGCCAAAGGGGTTGCTTACACCCTATGGTGGTAACGGCTGAGCCTAAATGTGCAATGTTCCAGGATTTGAGGTCATAAACCCTGGATTCAGCTGCCCTACTATTCGTTAGCTCGGATTCGGCGAGAAAGGGGAGTGGGAGTTCTGTGGAGGGTGTAGTTCAGATCATTACATGCGGGAAAGCCTCCGCCCGGGAATGCACGGCAAGTACTGAGGAAGTAGGTAGTGCTGCATATCATATCCGCGCCGGTGATATCGCTGATCGATCACATTCGCACACATCTCAGATATCCATAATAGCGAGCAATACATGTATTGATATAGCGAGACAGTCGCCAATTTATTCCTGGTCATCGCTGAATATTCTATGACATGGAACTATATGCGTCAAAAGTAATGAACGGATTGTTGACATCTCGACTTCAAATCGGTGCCCCACGCGATACAACGAGCCGTTTGGGACCAGGTATAGTCGCTATATACCAAAACAAAGCATCATTATTACTTTCGGGCTGCGGCCAGAGCGTTTAAGCGGCGCTCTCCGCACGCTCGCACGCCCATGCGCATGTTCGATTCTCGAAGTGGGCAGATTAATTTTCCTCTTAGTGAGGCGGGCCCGCCGCGCGGGAACCCCCCGTGCGCGGACTTCGCGGGCGCGAGTGCGGGTGCGACTAAGTACCGCACACAATTTACAGCCGGACTGTGACCTTATGTACTGCGCGCTTATTCTGCGTGTTTTTGCGCATTGTATTGATGACCGGCAGTTTTTTCTTGGCGCGCACTAGCGGGCGGGTATCGTTGATTCTTGAAGCGCGGACATGGGCTCGTGACGCAGGATAGCCGTTACATCACCTGGCACGTGCTCAGAGTAGGGCATAGAAATACCCTAGATAACCCTATATTTACACCGCGTACATGCCATGTAACGCATTTACATCTAGCAAAACGTCGCATTTATTCACCAATGCTAGCTAGATGCAAATGCGTATATACCCACCATACGCCGTCGCATTCATTGAGCGACTACTAGGGCCGGCTAGCTCGAGGAAGATAAGGAGATGAAAAATCTTCCTCGAGGTAGCCAGCCCTAGTAGTCGCTCAATGAATGCGACGGCGTATGGTGCGCAGATACGCATAAGGGTAGCAATCCGTTCGGCGACATGTCGCGTGCAGCCTGCAACGGATGAAGACATACCCGTTCATTAAAGGTACATCCGTTGTCCGCTCGGTATAGAGCGGTCGTCTCGTAAGCGAGAGACCCGGGTTCGATTCCTGGCCGATGTGTTTCGGCAATATCGGCCCGGCGTGTCCCGGGTTTACCCCGTTGATGCATTAGCCCTTCGGGGTTCGAATGAGGCAATGGTCTATGGGCTATGCCAGACCTACGACTGCAGTTGGCGCACGAGGTCAAGTGCTGGGGCGGCTTCGGCCGATGTCCCGGGGCGAACTTTACTTTACTTTTATCCGTTTATTACTTTGACGCCTGTATTTAGATGGAAAATATGATACTGCGCATATATGGCATTATTGCCGGTTTTACAGGCAGCAAAGGTTTCAGTTTACAACTTTATTTTTTGGGTGTTTATGTTCCGCTCTATGTGTCCTCATCCGCATGTGCGCAAAATCTCTGTTAGTTGCCCATACATTGAGGTGCACCTTTTGGCAGTGTTCCATTGACACATGCCCCCATTTGCGATGGAATGTATTCTCAAAGCTGCCGAAGCCTGAGCATCTCATTCCCCGCGGCATGTCTTCAATTATGTTCCACATATTCTGGATAGGGTTCAAATCTGGGGAGCATGAAGGTGCGCGCACCACTGTGATGGGCGGGTTTTTTGTCATGCCAACTTTGTTATCTTTGCCCTATGCGGAAAGGCGCCGTCTTCATATTGGACCGTTAGCGGCTTCCCGCCAAAGAGCCGCACACCTTCAGGAACGAATAGATTCTCAGTCATCTTGCAGTATTCTTTCGCTCCCACACCTTTGTCTTGTATTCCTTGCGCCGTGTGGTTCCCATGACTGCAAGCAAGCTAGACACGCGATTTGATGCCAAGACGTTATACACGTGTGCTTGGTTTGGATGCTTGCCTACCTCTTGCTTCACCGGTTTGCCGCGGCGAAGCCACCTTCGTCTCCACGGAAGAATACGGTGCCAACATGCATATCTTACATCTGTGAACATCCAGTTTTGCATGTCTGAGTTTTTTGTTCTCTTTTACCCATATCACTGATTGCTGCTCGTGCGGCGCACGGTGCTCGTGCTGACCTTGCCGTCTTTGCCGTAAGCCCACGCGCCCTCAGTCGGCAAGCAATAGTGGCAACCCCTACGGCCTCCGTTGCATCGGCCATTTGCCTCGCCCCGAAACAACCTTGTTGTTGACGATGACGCGCGGCCTACCTTGCCGCGCGCGCTTATCAAAGCCTTCTCCCATTGCAGCGCGCCGAGCCCGCCGGCGGACGAATTTCTCGCTGCGGGTCATCGCCCTCGCCGTTTCAGGAGCGTTTCCGCCATACTTCCTCTCACTGATGGATTGGCGCAGCCTCTCTATCCGCAGGCAGCGTGCTTGCTGCCATGGTCGTGCGAATTTCGTCGACGGCTCTAGACGAGCGTGTCGGCCGAGTTTTGCTGGGAATACGGGGCAGACAGCAAAAAAGTGACGGCTTGTGGCGCTGCGGGAGCCTTATGCTCGCCTGATGGGCGTGCATATGCATCGGAACTTTCGAGAGTGTCGGCAGAAAATTCGGCGTGTTTAGTGACATACATATCTTTGTGGATAAGTATATAGTACGTCACACGCTTATTGGGCCCACGACTGCAGTGATAAAATAGACACTGCACAGTATATTGTATTGTAATTATATTTACCACGGAGTTCTAGGAATTCGGGCTGCCCCTTATATGGTACAATAGAAATGCTGAATTAAAGCGCAATTCTTTGGGGCGCCATCGATCGGCTCCATATCCCGCACTGGAATTATTCATAACAAATCACTGTGCGACTAATTGGGGGCGATCGCGCAAGGGGTGAACATACCAAATACATCCTTGTAGCACGATGTATGTCATGCAAGTGGCGCGCACCCAGATATTGTTTTGCCAAAAAGTGCAACACCCCATCTCACTACATGCGTGAAAAGTAATTAATGGGTCTTTGACATCTCAACTTCAAATCGGTGCCCTGCGCGGTACAGCGAGCCGTCTGGTACCGGGTCCATATACCAAAACAAAGCGTCAATATCACTTTCGGGCTGCGGCCTGAGCGTTTAAGCGGCGCTCTCCGCACGCTCGCACGCCCGTGCGCATGTTCCGATTCTCGCAATGGGCAGATTTCCTCTTAGTGAGGCGGGCCCGCCGCGCGCGAATTACGGTCCGCGGGTTAGGCGCGGACTTGGCGGGCCGAGTGCGGGTGCGACTAAAATACCGCACACAGCTTACCGCCGGACGGTGACCTTACTGCGCGCTTGTTTTGCGTTTTTGCGCATTTTATTGCCGACCAACAGTTCCCGTTTTTCCCGGCGCGCACTACTCGGCCCGAACGGGCGGGTGTCGCTGATTCTTGAAGCGCATACGCCAAGCGCGCCATGGGCTCGTGACGCAAAATAGCCGTAACATCACCTCGCATGCGCTCAGTGTAGGGCATAGAAATACCCTATATAACCCTAGATGTACACCGTGTACATGCAATGTAACGCATTTACATCTGGCGAGATGTAGCATTTATTCACTCTAGATGCAAATGCGTAGATGTCCACCATGCGCCGCCGCATTCATTGAGTGACTACTAGGACCGGCTAACTCGAGGGAAGATGAGGATATGTGCCCACAGGGCAGCAATCGGTTTGGCGACATGTGGAGTGCGGCCTGCCATGGATGAAGACCTACCCGTTCATTACTTTTGACGCCTGTAGTATCACTATTAAAAACCGTAGTATCAACATTCTAGACGACCCACCTACCATTATTAGTACCTTTCTGATTGCCTTTTATTTTGGTGATTTCCGATATCGCCTTCTGCTGCTAGCTCATGTAATTATTTATTAATTATTAGTACTGTACTGTGATTATATATGCCCTGTGTATACACAGGTCATGGTCAAAATGCCCTGTGTACACACAGGGCATTTAGGTGACCCGTGTGTACACAGGGCATTACCTTGTATGCCCTGTGTACACACAGGTCACTTGCATTGACCTGTGTACACACAGGTCATTTTGACCATGACCTGTGTATACACAGGTCACTTGAAATCGCCCTGTATACACACAGGTCATAGAGAATGACCCAAGTGCGAACATCGCTGCCTTGTTTGTACACAGGTCATATGACATATGACCCAAATACATGTTTTCACCCAGGTCATTTCACAGATGCCCCATGTGCAAACAAGGTGTCGGATTTTAGGTATTTTTTACATTGGTGACCCATGTATATGTTAAGATCCATGTGGACATGCGGGCCATGTGTACATGGAGCGGTCCATGTGGACATGGCGCCTCCATCGACCCATGTTCACATGGCCCGTACCATGTACACATGGAGTTAGCCGAAAACGGTCCATGTGAACACAGGTCGTTGGCTGACCCATGTAAACATGGCCTGCCCTCGATATCTGGCCATGTACACACGGACCGGCCCATGTACGCATGGAGCGCGGTACTTGGACCATTTACACATGGATCCACGCTATCCAGCCCATGTGTGATATGGTAAGTTTTCGTCCGCATTTAAAGGCAATATTAATTCGATTTCAATTAATTTCAAATTAAGTAGCAGATGCCATTAACTTTAAATTATACTGAAATTGAAGAGAGACTTCGATTAGATTTTATTTTATTCTAGACTTTAGTTCATTACACGGACTGGGGTGGCAGATCCCTGAGCGCTAGTGCCAGCACCGTAGTCCTCAATGTTCCGACAACAGTTGTTATCAGGGTGACACCTAGAGTTGCATTTCCTACCAGCTTTGCGTCATCTGCACACACTGGTGGCACACGGCCCTTTACATGTGCATTTGATCATTCCTTGGCCCTCAAATAGTGACACATATCTTACACCTTCTCTGAGGGAGATCTTCTTCCATGATGCTTGCTCGCTCCACTTCTCTACCACACCCCCCAAGCCCACCCGTGCGGGTTCAATGTTGCGCAACTGATCCAGATCTTGGTGCCCATATGTGGTCTTGATAAAACCAGCGTCCACAGCCACTACATTCAGTGACCTGCAAAACAGGGGGTTGGGGGAGGGCATTTGAGAAAGAAGATTTGCGCGTCATCACTGGGACTGGGACACATCAAGCATTGCGTGCAACTAGCATCAGTTTCCAACTAGGGGAGCATAATATAACTCACCTCAATCATCATGCATGCCAATAATCTAGGGTCCACCTTGCCACGTTCATCCTTTGCCAACGGCACTCTGACCACATCACCCACCACTGGTGCTGGGCCGGCCTTGGCAGCGACCCGGGCACGCATCACCCTAGCCTGCTTGGCCTGTGCAGCACCGCACTGAGCCCTGATTGCACGCCCCCCCGGAGTGTTGGCCAGTAGGGAGGGAGGTACTGGACTATAATCGCCAACGGCCACGCGTGCTTGCAGGAGGACATGTGGAGTAGCCTCCGCCGCTGCAGCCGGAAGCACTGGTGACTCCTCGGGCGACCTTTGCCTCTTACGGCCCACTGACTCACAGGACGAGGCAGCTGCAACGGTGGCTGCACTTGTCGTTTCAACGGAGCGAGGCACCACATCCACTGTCCCAGCAGCCATGCAATCGCTGCTGCAGTGGCCATCATCCGTTCCACCTGCGTGCAAGACACATGAGTGACACAGTCACACCCATGTCATAACGGGCATGCTGACAAGATTGGCAGCAACAACAGGTTACCTGTGCATATGACATGGTAGAAGGCCTTGCAGCGCGCACACTGATGACCCTTGACAAGGCCGGCTGTGGGGATAAGCATCCCAATCTTGCAATGCCCACCATCGCACCAAGCCTTGCATGGGGCGCAATATGTGTCCGGGTCCCATGGCAAGTTGGGGTCTGGGACGTAGGCGCGTAGTCTCTGCTCGTCCTCATTGCGAGAGGACGTGATAAGCAGATCTTCGTGTGCACGGAGGAACGGGAAGCAGGGAAATATGAGTTAGCACTTTTGTGTTTATGATATATGATGTGGAATACGAGCTAGCACTGCTACATAATGATAGAATTCAAAATAAATACATAATACAGCAAACACACATAATAACATAATTAGTATTATTCAGAGAGAGCAAGAGAGCGAGAGCGAGAGAGAGTGAGAGAGAGAGAGAGAGACAAAGAGACAGAGAGAGAGACAGAGAGACAGAGAGACAGACAGAGAGACAGAGAGACAGAGACATTACAATCAAAGGTATGGCCGTGGCTAGAGGACAGTATCATGTAATAGTATGTACAACATCAGAACCTTATATATTATAATCGTAGTAATGTAGCCATTACTCAGCACTTTATGCCATGGCGCAGCATGGCAGGCCAACAATATTGCAACGGCTTTGCGGGCATTCACCGATTGGTAGAGGCGCTGGCGTTCTGAAGGCATCCATGTCTTCCTCCTCCTCTGGCTGCTGCTCTTGTTGCGCCTGCACTGCTGCATGCTGCTCCTCTTCGTCCTCGTTGGGCTTGCTTCTCAGGCGCCAACACATTTTCACGGTGGTTTTCAATCATGTCATCCTCCTCCAAGCCTAAGGCCATGTTCAGATCTGCCTCTGTGACGAGGGAATCCATGAGCTCTGCCGAGATAGGAAGGTTGCTGATACCCACGCGAGTGGGCTGTCCAAAGAGGGCATTGTTAGGCACCTACAACATGCATGAAGAGTTCCGCTTAGTCATCAGCAAGTAGAAATCCAGAATTAGGTGGGGGGGGGGGGGGGGGGGGAGGGGGGTTACCTGCTGAATGGCAGTGTGGAATGTTGTGTTGGGGGCCCACACCCCCCGAGATGAAGCCAAAGGGCAATTGGGGGACTTGTTTTAATCACACCAATGTGCGATGTACTCCTCAATGGTGCGGTTGAATCTTTCAATGCCGCCGTTGCTCGGGCTATGCCTAGCTCTCCCTGTTACCATTTGGCAGCCAGGCCTGAGCTTCTTTGTGATTTCAATCACCTGCAATCACAACACGCACACATATCGCAGACGTGCACTGGTACGCAAGCTGAGCAGCATGCTATTTATTACACAACGGCCCACACACCTCCTTCACCTCCTCCTCCGAGAGACCAATTCTCCTGCTCGGTTGCTTGTCGGCAACACCGAAGAGCTCTCTACCATTGTCTGCTTGAAGGATGGCAGGCGGCCCAAGGAGGGAGAAGGATAAGAACAGTTTCCCTGCTATGGTATCCTTAGTAGGTGGCAGGGGCGCGGAGCCAGTTTATTTCGGCTCGGCGCGGCAGTCCGGGCGGCGGCAGCAAGTGCCCAGTTTGCATGCCGTACCGAAGAATCGGCACCGGCAGCGGAGCTACATGCACAAACAACAAGGTAGACAGTCGGGAACTGTACTATGTAGAGGATGAGCGGGCAGTGCGCGATCGGGTCGGCTAAACGTCAACCTATATATAGTGTAAACACGCGAAGCCTATCCGCGAGGCCTGTGGCCCCTATCGGGGGGCAATTTTCGAACAAGGCATGTCGGCGGGCCCCAACGCTCTCGTCGTTTGATCGAAGGTACGGAGCGTTTGCATGGCTTCATTGTACTCTGCCTCTGTCAGCAACATCTGGTTGTCTCGACGTTGCGCCATATACTCACGAAGTCTCTTGCTGAAGACGTCGCGATGCGCCTGCACCACTGATGTGCCTCAACCTCCGGACGATCTTCGGCAGGCCTATCCTCCGGTGCGGCAGCGCCTGCGGTAGTATAAGTATTGCCAGAGGCCATAGTACCGACCAGAGCCGGCCAGAGCCGGCCAGAGCCGGTCCCGGAAAGGGGGAGTGCGCAGCTGCGATGGGGTGCGTTACTGTGGGGACGAGTGCGCACAGCCTGTCCGCAGGGGGTTTTATTAGCGACTATACCTGGCGCCCGATCGCAGCTCCCGCGCCGGTACTGCACTCGTCCGCAGAATGGCGGGCGCCGCGGCGCCAACCAGCACCTGCCCGTACAAAGGTCGAGTCGTAACCGCGATCCGGCGCCTGCCCGAACAGCGCCTTACCCGCCACCGTGCGTCGTGGCCATGTGCAGACGGGCTTGCCGAGCGCGGCCCATTTGAACATGGGACGCGACAGACGTTCCCTGCTAACATGGGTCGACCCATGTGGACATGGGCCGACGGACGGCCCATGTCCACACGGATATGACCCGGATTGCTCCATGTGTACATAGTACGGGCCATGTGGACATGGGTCAATGAAGGCTCCATGTCCACATGGACCGGTCCATGTACACATGGACCGCATGTCCACATGGATCTTAACATATACACAGGTCAAACATGGGTAATGTCCCAAGTGCGAACACGCCATTTCCAGACCAGATTTGCTACTTGGGCCAATGCAGACTGACCTGTGTGTACACAGGGCTATCACCCGGTATGCCCCAAGTGCGAACATTGCCCAAATTGCATTTGATTTTCAAATATATCAAATTAAACCGTTTTTCACCGGGTTTTCCACTACATTCTGCCATTTTCTACACATTTCCCCCACTGGTGGACGCACCTGCGTCATACAAATTCACGCAAGTGGCGTTGCCGTTGTGGCATCTAGAGTTGCACTTTCGCCTTGCTTTTCGGCAGGCACATGCGTTGGTTTTGCATGGCCCCTTGCAACTGCACTTAATCATACCTTGCCCGCCATGGAGGGACACCGATCTAACAGCGGCCCAGAGCGAGACTTTCTTCCAACTCCCTGGATCTCTCCACTTGTCAACCACCCCTTGCAGTCCCAGCTGTGCTGGGGTCACTGACCTCATGGGAGCAAGGTCTGACTGACCGTAACATCTGTTCACAACGCCAGCCAGGTTTGCTAGGCGGTACATGCCCTTGGCGGTGACCTGGCAACACAACAATAGGGTGGAAGCTCACTAATTCATTAAAGGCACCGGCGTACAAATATACCTACTGCAGGTGTGATGTGCGGCCAACAGAGGCAAAATTCATACAGTCTGCTCCTCACCTCAATGATAACCAATGTGCATGTCGTTGCATCAACCTTCCCACGATCCACACCAGGGACAGCAACTTGCACAGTGTCGCCAACCTCAGGCGCAGGGCCGAACCGCCGTGCCACAGCTGCCGCCATGGGGCCAGCTTGTTTGGCCTGAGCAACACCGCATGCCTGGCAAACGCTCCGCCTAAAGGGCGTCACAGCTGCATCTTCAGGAGAGCCTACAGGGTCGAGAGGGCGCTTGCGTACAACATGTGTCACATGATGTTGGCCTTCTGCGGTGCCACCGTTATCATGCGGCTGCTCCGCCGGGTCTTGCAGAGCTGGGGCGAAGAAGTCCCCTTGCCAGCTGAGCCCTATAGAGGGGCACTGCTCGCTGCAGTAGCCCTCCTCTGTCCCTCCTGCGCGCACATGAATTGTGTCAGTCTGCATTCACAATATATATATTTGCACGGACATGGGGGAATGGCACCTGTATTACCTGTGCAGATGTTGTGGTAGAGCATCCCGCATCCCTTGCATTGGTGCCCCTTCAGAGCCTCTTCCGTAGGTATCCTCTGGCCTATCACACACACTCCACCAGCCACATAAGCTTTGCACGCAACAATGGATGTCAATGGGTTCCAATCTTCCTTGTGGCCAGGGCCAGGGCTGCACTCCCGCGGTGCCACCCGCCCCGGCGCCTGAGGTTGACCTGCGCCACCTGCGCATAAAACAATATATCAGTAGAACGCATTCCAAACATTACATGCGGCATTTCTATTCCTGAATGGGGTGCGCATGTCGCACCTGGTTAGCCATCGGTGGGCGGGGCTGCTGCATCCTCTGCCCTCGGCTCAGATGCAGCGGGGCTGTCATCATCGATGGCCTTGTCTTACGGCAAGCCCAGTGCAGCATTGAGGTCCGCCTCCGTGGTCAGCGAGTTGGCCAGGTCATCGCTAAGGCGCAGGGATTGCAGGCCTATACGCGGCACCTGACCAAAGACTGCAACATACGGCACCTGCGCATCAGACAGCATATCAGTGGTTGGCATTCGAAATATTATATGCGGCATATAAAATCATGAATGGGGTGCGCATGTCGCCATGCTGGATGGCTGAGCGAAAGCTGGTGTTGTACTGCCATGCTACCAGGTGAGCCGCCACCGGCCAGTTTGGTGTGTTGTGCTCACAACAGAAGAGGCGCACCTTCTCTTCAATGGTGCGGTTGAAACGCTCGCTGCCGCCATTGCTTGGGCTGTTACCAAGGCAGGCACCGGCACCTGCAGCTTGGCCTTGAGCATCAGTAACACCTGTACCAACAAGACGAGCAGGGGCATGTGCGCAAAGTCAGTAACATTGTTACAGCCACTGTTATCGGGCGAAACGATGATAGACTGAGCCACTGCTACAGCCATGTTGCCATAGTTAGAGCCACTGCGTGCAACAAGGTTGAGGAACTCCCTCCCGTTGTCAGACTGCAAGATCAGAGGTGGACCTATGATGCACAACAGGCGCGTTCGGACAGGCGCGTTCGGCGTCATGCTATGCTCACGATCACGCATATCTGAAGCTCTGCGCGAAAGGGGGAAGGTGGGGGGGGGGGGGGGGGGCAAGATCACGCAGGAGAACCTACCCTTTCGGCAGTCGCCATGCCATGACATCGTGCTTGGCAGTTCGCCAAGCCTCCTATGTAAGCCGCGTGATGTTGTGTCTGGCGGATTCTATCCACAGGGCCAGTTTATCGTTGAACGCTATGCGGTGGAGTGCCACGGCGGCGGAGCGCTCCAGCGCCGCGTGGCCGGCTGCCTCGTGGTGGCGTTGGCGGCGGCGGCGGCTTCCGCGGCATCCTTCCGGGGGTGGGCGCTTTCTGACGCAAACGCCGCAGCTTCGGCCAGGTCTGCCATACCTAGGGTATGGGTCGGTTCGGCGTCTGCCTTGTTGGCACTTGGGGCGGGCGGGGCGGATGAGCCTGTATGCATCTGGGCAGATGTTGGCGGGCTGGTTTGAAATGCGCACGCCCGTAGAGTAGCTTCGCACCGCCGGGCGCACAAGAGCCGTAACGTCGGGCGTTTTGAATCTCTGTAGTTTCAGTCCCAGTACGCGGTACATTACATGAGCTAGCAGCAGAAGGCGATATCGGAAATCACCAAAATAAAAGGCAATCAGAAAGGTCCTCTACATCGACTGCGGGGTGGAAGCAGGAACATGAGAAGACGCAGAGTGGGCACGAGCACACGCATCAGACTTGGCCATCTGCACACCGGCAGCCAGTACGCGGTACATGGGACATCCAGACAGACATGTTCGCACACAGGTTCAATTTTAATTACATAAGGGCTTTCACAGGTCGAATTCGATATGTCCTATGTACAGAAAATTAGAGGTGTTCGTACATAGGTCAAAAAAATGACCTATGTGTACATGGGTCAAAAATTGATTTGACCTGTGTATACACAGGTTATCATTGGTGACCCGTGTATACACAGGTCGATACTGTAATGACCAGGGTGTACAGGGGTCATGATCAATTTGACCTGTTTGTACATGGGTCATAAAAGGTGACCTGTGTGTACACGGGTCAAAGTGAAGATGACCCGTGTACACACAGGTCATTACGGTATCGACATGTGTACACACAGGCAAAATAATGACCTGTGTGTACACAGGTCAATTAAAAATATGACCTGTGTACACACAGGTCAAATTGATGACCTGTGTATACACAGGGCGACCTGTGTATACACATGACATTTTCGTACATGGGTCTCAACATATACATACTAAGCGGCGCTTCGCGCCGGGGATTTGTGGAGGTGCCCCTACCTCTTGGGTTGAGCCTGGTAGTGCGGGATGCGGGCCGCTTTTAGCCGGCTTGTAGTGTTGATCTTGTAATACTGTTGTTTCCGGGTAATACTGCTTTTAGCGTTAGATTTGTCAGTAATTTATTTTTATAAAAAGACGTATTATTTTGTAAAACTGCAGGGTTTCCTTGGGAGGAACGACCTAGGAAACCCTGGTTTTCGCAGCGCCGTCAGGGTTAAGTGACGACCCTGCCGGCCCGGTACGCCCGGCCGGCGCCGGTCCGGCGGCGCCCTTTAGCCGAGTATAAAGGGCGGCCGCGGACCGGGGGCGCCTTTAGTTGTTAGAAGGCACCCGACTATATATATTGTCTTCTACGACTGGTACATTTGCGTTTCGTCTTCGACTACAAAAAATCAAATTTCTTGTGCGTTTTGTTGTGTGTTTGATCCCGGCACTCACCATGGCTCGCTCCGCGAGTACGTCTTGGGCTTGGCTCTTTGTCTCGCTCATGGTGCTGTCGCCATGCTTTCTCGTCTCTGTTTTAGCAGTAGACAAGTTTGAACTCGTTTGGAATGAGTTACTGGACTCCCGTGAAGCTCTTCGTGAGCAACTCGTTTCGCGCGAAAATCTTCTCACTGTCCTAGGTGGCGACACTCTACCTGCAGACGGGGTAGCTGAATCTCCCTCTCTCGTCGCCGCTAGACATGCAGTAGCGGATACTTCTGCTGCCCTACTCCGTATCGAACGAGAGGTTTCTGAGCTTAGGCATGCAGTCGCGTCGTCGAGCGGTCCGTCCACTTCAGCTTCAGCTTCAAAACGCGTTGCGGAGGGGGACACCGACTACGACCGCAAGGGCAAGAGACCAGCTCAACCTCCGACTATGGACGCACCGTCTCGCTCCATCAACGCACCCGAGGATGGCTGGCTGGACAAAGAGGGTAAGGTTCATCGCCGCCATACCGTTGATGCTCGTATTCTTCAACGCGATCGATCTAGACGACGTCTTCCAGATCTATGAACCTTTGGCACCGGCGGAGGAACCTCTGCGTGACTTGGTGGAGGACGGCACCGATCTTCTTGCTTCCTCGCCAGCCTCGTCTGTGGAGCTGTTCAAGACGATCACCGCGGCACTGGGCTTTGTGTACCACTGTGGCTCTTCGGATTAACAAGCGTGGCAAGAAGCTGCATGTGGAGCACAAGTACGGTGCGGAAGTCGCCAAGGAGTTCGATGCAGTGGACCCTCTCGGCGAGAAGGGCTCAGCGGACTACAAGGAGCTGAAGAAGGCGATTGAGAAGGTCAAGGCCAAGAGACCTTCCTCTTCTTCTTCGCGCGAGAAGCCTTCTTCCTCTTCTTGCCAGCCCAAGTCTTTTCACCGTGGGAGCGACGACCGGAGGGAGGGCGGCCGTCGCGAGGAGAAGTCTCCTTCTGGTCGGTCTTCTGCTGCGGACATCACATGTTATCGCTGTCAGAGGAAGGGACACTTCAGTAGGGACTGCCCGAGTGCACGTCGGTGAAGTTGTGGAGTCTGCAATCCTCCTCGCCTGGCCAGTGATGGTGTTTCATGCAGCTGCAGTTAAGCCTCCGGGCGACTGTTAGCCCTCCTCCGGGAGCTGAGCTCAGGCTCGTGTCATAGCAGCTCTGATCTCCTCAGGGAGGGTCACCTGTTAGGTAGCGTATCTCCGAGAGATACCTCGTATGTAATACATATGATGTCCCCTGCGACTCTGTGCTGCCCCTGGCAGTTGTCTCGGCATCTTTCCATAAGTTGGCCGGCGATGCATTCGTGTATAGGGCGGCACACCCTGTGTCACGATTCATATCTCCCGTTGTGTCGGAGCGATATTTAATTTGAAAATACTGTTATTTTCAGTTTCAGACGATTTCGAGTTCAAACTCACTGTTTGATTCTTGCAGCAGTCATCTAGGCTGCCGGCTGACCACTATGATGCTGTCTGTGGCGTTGGCATTTTGTGACGGTTTTAACGTCAACTAATTTTGAGCTTCCTCATGAGCCGACTCTGGACGTCAATTCTCCTGTGGATTCGGCCGGTGTTATCCGTAAAGGCTGGCATTTTTTGGGACAGCTTCTCTGAATCAGTCAGAGACAGTCAAGTCAGAGATAGGGTCAGGCATGGCTACCGTATAAACTGAGCTGATGGTCCCGCACCACCCAGTCATCTGCCAAATCACCCTTCCGTGCTGCAGCACCCCGATTTTATCGATGGGCAGATCGCTTTGTTGTTGCCACTGGGCCATATCAGAGAAGAACCTATGCGTCCTGTGGTACTGCACCCTTTGCGTGTGGTTCCCAAACCCTATGGTGGACTCATGCTGATCTGCGATCAGCGTCATGTCAACAAGCACTTGGTTTACACTCCCTTCAGGAGGGAGTCGTTATCTAAGTTGTCAGACCTGGTGAATCCCGGCGACAGGCTGACCAACATACATCTGACTCAGAGCTATTACCATGTCCGCCGCCATGACTCAGATGCTCCTTACAGCGGGTCGGAATGGAGAGGAAAATTCTACACTTGGCGAGTTCTATGCTTTGGGCTGTCCGATGCCCCCCGCTGCTTTTCTACAAGTCATGGGAGTTCTGGTGCGACACTGGCGCAGTAGGGGCATCAAAATGCTCTGCTATCTGGATGACTGGCTGTGCATCTCTGACTCTGTCACTAAGGCACATAGTAGGTGCTCCCGCCGCCGCTAACGCAGACATCCCGCTCACTACATGGGGCTAGCATGGTGGCTGGAAGGCAATCTCTGCTCAGCTCCGCTATATGGGGCTGGATGAGGAGCACGTTATGTCCGTGTCGCGTGCGATCCTGTCACTTGCTGAAGAGGACGAACTGGACGATAGTGACGGTGAGAGTTCACCATCCGACACTGACTCGGATACCTCCCGGGACACATCTTAGGTCCCGTTCTAATGGCATTTCTATATTGTGCTGGTGATGCCCGTTCCTGGGTTTATTCGGTTGTTCCTGATTGAATATTAATCCCTGTATAATTTGGCTCACATATGTCCGTGTACGGGCCCCGCCAGACCGGCCACTGTTCTTTCATCTGTTGGATCTTTTGGTCCCAGCCGACCCGTACATTTTGATGCAAAATCTACGCTGTCTAGCTGCGAAAAATGCAGGGTTTCCTTGGGAGGAACGACCTAGGAAACCCTGGTTTTCGCAGCGCCGTAAGGGTTAATAAGTGACGACCCTGCCGGCCCGGTACGCCAGTACCGGCCGGCGCCGGTCCGGCGGCGCCCTTTAGCCGAGTATAAAGGGCGGCCGCGGACCGGGGGCGCCTTCAGTTGTTGGATGGCACCCGACTATATTGTCTCCCACCCACCCGCCCGGAGACAATTCGTCGCTTGTATGGCACGTTTCCGGATGATGCTCGATTTAGATTAGGGTTAGTCTGGTTCGTTGTGAAAGCACCTGAGGTGGGGAGTGAATATCATTTTGATATACGTCATCCCACAGGGGTGTTGCGTGTCCGATAAGCCCAGGTGCGGCAGCAACCAGGCTTTCCCAGCATCTTAGCCGTGATGACAGGCCGAGAGCAACAAAGCGGAATGTACTGTCCTGAGGAGCCACATGATCGCTGGTGGCATGTAATTTACAACACCGGCGGGGGCTCGGGACGCGCGGCGCCTTTCCGGACACCATCCGGTCTGGCGGCCCCGTACCAGTCGTGGATCTTTTGGTCCCAGCCGACCCCGTACATTTTGATGCAAAATCTACGCTGTCGTCTAGCTGCGAAAACAGATTAAATCCGCAAGCCGCGTAAAAGCGGGCCGCTGACTACTGGTGTGCATTACAAAAAGGCCAGTACCCAACCCACCGCCATAAGTTGTATTACCCCCCCCCCGCCCCCCCCCCCCCCCCCCCCCCCCCCCCCCCCCAAAAGCAGCACTACAAGATCAGCAATACAGTACAAGCCGCCTACAGGCGGCCCGCATCCCGCACGAGGCCGCGCAGGTCGGGCCGGTCGTCAGGTCTACGGGGCGGGCAAGGCGCGAATCGCCATGCCCGCCGCCTGTACCGGCACGGGACGCCGGACGCCGGACGCCGTCGTTCGACCGTGGCCCGTCCGTCGACGGACGCCGGGCCCCGGGTCGGCGGACTGCCCCCGCACCGCGGCGACCCCTTTTTACAGCATCAGTTTACAGCATGATCTAAACTAGTTTATGGGGTTTCCATCCTTGACCTAACCGCTTTTCAGCTACAAGTGCTGCGCAGTGGTACGGGAACTAGTAACTGTTGTTGCGCCCTTGTTGGGTGCAGCACGAGTAGACATAAAAGCAGCCAGAACAGCTGAGCCTGCCATCTTCCAGTTTTCGCTGCGTTCCACGCAGCGATGTAAAAACTGTCTCGTAACCCGTTGCGAGCAAGGTCACCCCAGGTTGTTCAAGACCACACCCGGCTCGCCACCCGAGTGTGATATTCTCGTCCGTGCGTCCGTGCGTTACTATGTCAGATGGAGAAGAACCCGTCGCTGAGCCGACGTTGCAGTCGCTGAACGCAGATATGAGGGCCCAGTCTTCATTAATGCGAGAGCTGGCTACAGCTGTGGCACAATTGACGGTTCGTGATCGCGTTGTTGATGGAGAAGGGGCACATGGCTCCGGCTCAGGGCAGCGTTTCGCGAGACAGCCGACAGGCAGCGGGGGAGCCGCAGAGCGCCCCGACTTGCTAGAGCTAGCCCAGAGCGGCCGTGTCGGAGCAAAATCCGTGAGTGCCGAGGATGATTACCTCGCGGTGCCAGAGCTACTGCAGAGAGCAGAGTCTGGTTACGAGGCCGTTCGACCGGTCAGCCGAGTGCCTGGACTTTTCCCCTTGAGCACCGACCTAACGAACGAGTACCTCAAGCAGGATGACCGGCGTCTGCCGGCCCAGGAGGAGTACTTGTGGATGTCGTGTTTCGGGGCTCACATGGCCGCCCTTTTCGTGGCGCTCGACGAGCTACTGCCCTACGTCCCTTCCAGCAACCAGGACTTCACCCCCTACCTCGCGAGAGCCCGGAACCACGCCGAGGCCATCGACAAGGCGTTTCGGTTTCGTTTGGCCTTCCTACGGAAGCTCAATGAGATCAAGCGTGTGCACGGTGACCAAGGTGTTCTGGACGTGCTGCGAGCCCAGCATTTTCAGCCTGCTTCGGAGCATCTGGGTTCCGCGATTTTTGGGGACCTCATGCGGGACTACGAGCGTCGTGTCTTCGAGGCGACCGTTGCCAGCAGCGCCAAAGCGACCGCTACTTCTCGAGTGGCGGCTGCAGTTGCAGGTCGCGGGCGTGGGCGAGGACGTGGCGGCGGACGTGGACGTGGCCGCGAAGGTGAGCACGAGTGACGGTGTGGGGCGCCGTTCGTCGGAGCTGCAGGAGCCTTGCGAGGCCACCTTTCGGTGACCGCCGCAAGACGCACCCTTGCAGCTCAACGGCGAGATGAGCGCCCTGTGTCAGGACCTGACCCCCCCACCTTACAGACTTCATTTAGACCTTCCTCGGTGCGGCGCTTCTTACAGCTACAGCCGAGTGCGGCTCAACCATCCGCACACCTGCACATGGCGGCTCAACCATCCGCTTTTCGTACAATCCCATCTCTGCGTTCGTCGGTTGTTACACTACGAGTTACAACCGGTTCGCAACGACCAAGTTTCGCGCGTGTACGTTACGCACGGGACAGGCGCTACGAGCGCGAAGGGCGCGCGGGGCGGCCCTCCTACCTGAACCTAGCCCCGCAAACCCGTACTGAAGCTACTGCAAACCCGTCCAGCAACTACCGGCCAACCGCCGGGAACCTAACCGCTGCTGCCGAGTACTTTGCGAACAGTGGCCGTGCCGGTGGCACTCTGTCAGTAAAGCGACGCACTTACGTGATCGACGAGCCCGCAGCTATCGCTCCGTGGGCTGCGTCACTGCGATCCCGACTACAGGACGCGTTCGGCTCAGACGAGCTAGGCCAGCGGACGCTCGACCTGCTCTCCAGCTCCCTCAGCGCTCAGACCCTCAAGAGCTACGCCGGCAGACTGTCTCAGTTCGCTGAGTTCTGCCACGACTCCGAGAACATCAGCCCGCTAGAGGCGACTACTGCTACTGTTGTTCGGTACGTTGCCTGGATCGGGGAGCGAGGGCACATCGCAGCTAAGTCGCTGCAGCCCTACCTGTCTGCCATCAACACCTTCTTCGAGCTGCACAACCTCGTCCCGATCGCCAAGGACAGCCTACACCTCACTTCGGCAAGGCGTGGGTTAATGTTGCGGCAGCGCCGACTGGACGCTGCCCCCTTGCGTGTCCCTCTGCCTGCGGATGTAGCTTACCGCTTCGTCTCAAAGGCCGAGCTAATTGTGTCTGCTCCTTACCCAGAGTCCCACCTCGACTACCGAGCCCTCTTGGCCTCGGTTTTCAACTTCCTGTTCTTTGCCAGGGGCCTTACTGGCGTCTCCTGTCGAGCGCAAGATGTGCATGTCGACACCTACAACATCACCTTGCAGATCTACCGCGAGAAGGGTCGCGCTGGCCGTCGGGGACCCGACGACCTGCGCGTACTTCTCCTTCCAGTGTCCGAGCACCCTCGAGTGGCACGACTCTTGCGCTACTTCATCGACAACGTCCAGTCTGTCCCCCTGGTTACTGTTGGCTTGGCTGCCTCCAACTTCTGGGCTGTCAATGTGGCTGAGCAGTCAAAACCTTGGACTGCGGCTACAATGTCAGACTGGTTGTCTACAGCGGTCAACCTAGTCAACGCTGCCCCTCCTGCTGGCACTTCCTGGACTTCACACAGTCTACGTAAAGGCGCAGCCTCTGCAGCAAACGCCATCGGAGCGCCACTGTCCCACATCCGCTACCAAGACGGTTGGGCCACTAACTCCGATGTCGTTCTGGACTACATCGGCCCCAACGTTCTTCCTTCTCCTGGCGCGTGGTTCTTCT
This sequence comes from Tetraselmis striata, assembly GCA_006384855.1. Classification (NCBI taxonomy): domain Eukaryota; kingdom Viridiplantae; phylum Chlorophyta; class Chlorodendrophyceae; order Chlorodendrales; family Chlorodendraceae; genus Tetraselmis; species Tetraselmis striata. The sequence goes on from VCJN01002501.1 coordinate 129,910, forward strand.
TTGGACACATCGCCCCCCTCCGCCACTTCCAAGTCCAACAGGACTCCGCAGCGGTGGCCTTCCCAGTGCCTCCTTCATGACTTGGCGCTACCCCTTCTCCGTCAATCCACCGCTCTCTACGTTCGCTCAAGACTGGCAAAACCAGACTCAACTTTGAAATGATCTAAACTAGTTTATGGGGTTTCCATCCTTGACCTAACCGCTTTTCAGCTACAAGTGCTGCGCAGTGGTACGGGAACTAGTAACTGTTGTTGCGCCCTTGTTGGGTGCAGCACGAGTAGACATAAAAGCAGCCAGAACAGCTGAGCCTGCCATCTTCCAGTTTTCGCTGCGTTCCACGCAGCGCCCCCCCTGACTCCGTTTTCCCTCCACGCTTTTCGCTAAACCTTCCTGCCAATTTCGGCTCTTGACCGTGTAAAACAGCCTGCGCGACCTTTTTGGCAAAACCAGACTCAACTTTGAAATGTACTTGGACCACCGTACAGTCGCTGTATAAATAAAGCGGGCAGGTCTCGCTTGCTGATTCAGCAGTAAAAAACGCGCTGCGGTACCGCGTTATTATGGCGTATCAGACGGATATATGACGTGCCCTGGCTAGAATACATGCGCATCCATTCAGAACCTCCCCGTACATTTACCTGTACCGTGAAATCAAACGATCGAAGACCGAACGTATGACGGTCCATACACGAAGCGCGTATGACGGAGGACGGACGGACGGACGAAAGACGGCGGATGGACGGACGGACGGAGGACGCCTAAAACTCCGTCATAAAACCGTATTGTAACCGGTATCGATGCTCTCATATTCCAGGAAATTTCGGACGCGGCTCTCCTTTTTCTCCGCTCAACCCACCAAGAGGTAGGGGAATGTCCTTATTTTTCTGGTGATTTTCTGATATCCATCGGGTCGTACAGGTAGCTTTGCGTGAACTGATGCCGCAGCGTGGGGGCGCGCATGGCAACGCTACGCGACCTACTCGTACATAAGCTACAGGTCTCACCCCTGGAACGGCGGCATGTCACAGCGACCACAGGTTGGTCAGTCGGCATACAGCGATATACCTTGCAAAGGCAAAGCAAGACAGCAATCCCAGAACACTACTCACCCGATAGTCTATTGCTCGAGCGTCTAAGCATGGGTGCGGGTGGGCAGGCCGTTGTGGAGGCTGAGGTTGCCATGGGAACACCTGACCGATTCTTCGTCCCCTGCACCGCGGAGAGTGGAGATGCCAATAGCTTGCAGGTAGTGCTGCTGGCGTCCACCACCGAGTCATGGCACGGCTTGCGGCGGTTTGGCGTGTGGGGAGCGATTGCGTTAGGAGAGGGCCCGATTGTTTTGCGACTGCATATTTTGTAGTCCGTCTTTGCAGGAGTGGGCCGAATGTGGCCACTGAGCTCGTGGCCTGAGTGCTATTGACAGCATGATCGCCTATGCCTGGCACATGAACACAGGATGCATGGGAGCTCCTTGTAGCGGAGCGCCTTCGCGCCACATACCAGGATGCTGATAAGGCATTTGCCACCCTGCAGGTATTACCTGCATCACCAACTGCCTTTCCGCGGAACATCAAAATCACCCACATGAAATATCGCGACCCGTTTTATTTCTACCGGTGCCTTCATTGGTAGGGGTCGCAGGTGTTCCGCAAGAAGCTTCAGGACATCAAGGACTTTGTTCCGCCATTGGCGCTAGAAGATGAGGTCCGGAACAAAGTACTGTTCCAAGCATATATAGAGGTATACTCCGCATTCACATTGATCGAGACCTTCCCCATTAAGTTTACTCAGATGTGCATGGGCAACTGTGTCATGACCAGAAATCTGCAACCCCTGATGCGCAACCATGTGATTTCACTGGGCGCTGGTAGGGCATGCGTCACTTCCAAAACCCGCACCTTGGCCCTCCAGGAATGGATGTTGGTGTTTCAGAGGCTTCCCTTGGTATATCGCTGGTACAGAGGCCGGATCTCCGTCTGTATGTTGCTGGCCTTGTCCACCACGGCGCGGACCGCATCACAGCTGAGGCGCTGCACCGGGTGAGACAGGCCAATAGGACCCACTGTGTGCCTTGCACAACATCAGCCCTCAGCGTAACGCATACGCTGAGAGATGGGGGTGCGTAATTCAGGGGCTCGTGAAGTTGTTTGAGGGCACAGGCGTGGACTGCGCCTTGGAGAGCGTGAAGATGGCCATACGGCGGTTTGATAGCTCAACGCTGCTGTGTTGCGATGGAACACTCTTTATTGATGATTTTGCTCGGTTTTTCAAGCATGGTGCGAGTGTTTACTAGCCTGCCCAGATACTTGCCCTATTCTTCTCTTCAAATTGTTCCATGCGTTGCCTTCTTTACCTGACGCAAGGATTTGTGGTGACAACAGGTAAGTATCCGGCAGATACGCCTACATCAGAGCGACTCTCCCTGAGACCAGTGGACGGTGTCTCTTGCAGCGCTAGCTCAAGCATCAAGGTAGAGCAGCTTGCGTGCCGCCTGTATACATTCGGGGCGTGGCTGTCTACCTCGAATCCTACACTGACCCATCCCTGGAAATGTTTGGCAGTACAACCAATATAAGTCCCTCTCGCACGCGAAAAAGTCCATCATCAACGTGGACTTAAAGGCGTCGGCGGCCGCCAGAAAGCGCCGTTTGGACCGCATGACCTACACACTTTCACAGCGTCTAAAAGAGGAGCTCGGCTACTACTCGGCTGCGTGTGACAGGCTCACTTACCCTGGACACGGAGGGGAAAAGGTGGCCCTTACACACGCATGCCAACGGATGGCTGGTCTTTGCCTATGAATTGCACCCCCAGTAGCTCAATAGCGCTACATTGAAACTATTGCTTCCGTTGCGCATCAACCAGGACCGGAAGGATGTACGCTTCAAGGTGTCAGCATCTATTCTGCCATCGGTAGGGGGGACCTCATCTTTCCCTCTTTTCATATGAAACTTAGTCCGCATGGCTGCTTTGACATGGACTTCATCGCCTTTACCAAGTCACTGTCCTTTCCATTCCGGTGTGCTTCCTCTGTGCAGGGTGCCAACGTGTCGCTCAAGCTTGATGTCAAAGCGGAACCGGGGGCAGGACCAGCGCTTGCGCTCGCAGCCCTGGACCCCAGCCTCAGTGGCCTACTGTCCATTGAGCACCTGCGCCTTGGTCTAGAGCAATGCAACCTTGGCCTGACCATTGCCGAGCTGCACATGGCTGCGGCAGCTTACTGTGTCTTGCGTCCCGATGGCCTACGCGTGAGGTACGGGCCTACTTGCATCTCCCAAATCTTCATTGATTGCTGACGTTTCACCCTTTTGGTCATGGTTGAGGCTCTTGCCATGACCTGGCACAGTACTTGTCCCTGACACGTGTTTTCCCTGTCAGATGGGTGCAGCTTTTGCATGACATGGGCGGGCTTCCACCGAGCATACTGGAGCACATGGAGAGCTTTGATGAGACAGCAGTGATGCTGGCGCTGCACGAAGAGTTATTATACTGGGAGGCGGCTGCACGCACTGCGTTAGAGGGGTCAGAGCAGCGGTTCACAGCTCCAGATGAGTTGGCATCGCAGCTTGTGTTTAGGTGAGTTTGTTTCTGAATCAAGGGATGAGGGTGGGGAGGGGACTGAGGGCTGCGCATGTACCCGCATCCATTTGCAAAAGTTGACAAGCTGCGCCTGTTTGCAGCCCTGTCGGCACGCGACAGGTCAACAGGAACAGCGTGAAGTTATTCTGCTTCGTGGACAATCCCAGCCTAGCCGACACTGTGCACATCCACACTAACCTCATTGCGGAGCCCCCGGTGCATATCTTTTTCTCCACCATGATTACTCCCTCAGGGGAAGATGTTGTGCGGGTGGGGACCCCGCCCAGCTTGACATCCCTTTGCTCAGTTTCTATATCCACCCAGATTCGTGCATTAGAAGCACTTGCCAATTTTGGATCTATATGCCGCTGCCATTTTTTTGTATTTCAATTCTGTGTGTTCATCTGATAGACTGGGCCGCAACGAGGTTGGAGCACAGCTGACCACGCTGTGCTTTGTCACAGATCAAGCTGACGCCCTCAGAGAACAAGCCCACAGAGCCCCCTCCTACGGCGCACCCCATCCTAGACGCCCCACTGGTCGTAGCTCTGACTGATCAGTGTGTGGCAATGTGGAGCCGCTTGCTTGGCATGGCCGCGAGCTATGCGTCCGCAGTCAACGCGGCTGCAGCTCCGAAATATGTCACAAAGGGCGATTTCAAGTACGCTATGATGAGCGTTTTCAAAAAGAGCGAGATTCTCCTCACAGACCGACAGGTAAGCTAGGCATCCATGTTGGCCCCATGCTGCGCGCTACTTTACCGTGCATTGCTTTACCTTCCATGTCTCTGAAGCCCGGGCGGCCTTTATGCTACATAGATTGATACCCTAATGGCGGCCTACCCTGGACCCGAGCTGAAAGATGCTGCCTCAAGGGTGACAGTTGGCCGTACAACTCTATGCGTACCGGACCTGCTGCTAGAGTTGTGCCCCTCACTTGCAGACCTGACTGCCGAGAAGGAACAGCTGGGCATTGTCATTTGCGGTCAAGAGGGTGACCAGAGGTGAGATGCCATGCGTAGCACACAAAACATATTATCCCACTACCATCCATCACCCACTATGTTGAAGTCCTTATGTGGTTTGTTGAACCAATGCCCCCTCTCCCCTTCTCCATATGCTCCTTGCCCTCCCACTGCCCCTAGCGATCTGCAATCCGCACGTTGCACGTTGGCTATGATGGTTTTCTCTGGGTATGCGCGCCTCCGAGCGGAGCTGCTCGCTGCCGCGGATGCTTTGGGCGGTGTCACCACCTCTACTCTTGCAGCCGCTATCAATACATGCCTGGGGCTGGATACTAGCAAAGAGGAGCTGGACTGGGCATTGAGGTGCAGTCCCCCCCCCCCCCCCCCCCCCCTCCCCCCCCCCCCCCCCCTTGCCCCCCTTGCAAACAGGCGCTAGCGCGCGTAATTTCGCAATAAATCCTCACGTTTTGCTGCGCTTCACATATGTCCTTGCACAGTGTGTTTGACGTATTTGCTGCCATCGGACGGCCGCACTGATACTAGGGTCTGCCATTGGTCGACAGGTTTCTGCATGCACCGAGCTGTGCCACTGTAGATGGTGCGGCGTTGATGAACGTTGTGTCGGCTACCATGGCTGCAGAGATCAGCAAGCGTTGCACAAAGCGTATGTCGTCGCATTGATTCATTGCTGGTGACAGGTCCCTCTGACAAAGCCCAACTGCCCCCTTCCACCTGCGCCGAGGCGAGCACCTGAGAAAGATGCTCATACGATTGGCTGGGAAAGTCTGTGGCCTTGGCTGTGCATCTCAAGACGAGGTACATTCAAGCATTTGTCCATGTAAGAACTACTACCAGGCGGTTCTGGAGAAAGCACATGACTAGAAGCGAAGCAGTGCACTCCATATATGCTTGAAATTACTTGCGCCATATGCACGTTGACAATCATACACGCCGCACCATTCATGTATTCACACTGCATAGATGTTGCATTGGCAGCGCGCTGAACAGAGCTGTGGTCAAAGCCTAACGTGTCATGAGCACTTAAGATTCCATTTACTGAAACAAAGGAATATACGGCATGTTCATTGACGGGAATTCAATTTCAAGAAGACCTAAATCCTGCGACCGTTCAATTCCATGCCTGCCGTGCGTGCTGAGCACACCCACTCAACGTACCCAGTAATCCAACCCCCTGCCTCAGATGAGTCACTCCACTACCCGGTGAGCAATGACACAAAACCCTCCCCATGCCAAGCAATGGCTTGCGTTGCACATTTGCCCCATCTACCCCCAAAGTCCGCGCCTGACGCTGCTGCCTTGCCCCAGCCCAGTCACAGCCGGAGTGCCAGTGGCCAATGTGGCAGAGTGCACAATATTCTGTGCCTCATGCACGACGTTGTAGGCAGCTCCTCCCCTCCCCGCCCCCCCCGCCCCCCCCCCCCCCCAAAAAAAAAAAGAGTAAGACATGCGCCGCCTGTCACTATACTGCTCTCTGTTACATGCCGTGCACATTTGACCTGATAAGCCCGCGTTGACACTGCGGTGGCATGCTATCCTGGACGGCAGGTCTATATTCCAAGTTGCATATCAAGACACAACAGCAATATGAACAGCATGCAAAGGAATAATACTGCTTTGGTTGTTCACAGCGCAACTGCCTCACTCAATTTACTACCTATAATAGTAGGTAGTATCCCAGACCTACTGTAGGCGTCTCCGGCTGGGACACGTAGAGCATATGGCAGCGCACAGTGCGGCGCTAATTGATGGTTGCAATCAAGTAATGTGGTCGGAATGCACGGTATGGGGGAACGGATATTTGCTACTTGTACCTGTGCGCGTAGTCTGCTGCAGTGTAGCCACTGTGATGTCACGACGACTCGTCGTGCGCTGGCGGTATATAGTTTGGTACATGCGCAATTATTTGCCATATTGATACTGTCCCTTTCACGGCATGCCAACGTTTGTGCAGTACGGGGTTAAATAATACAGCAACACCTGATTACCCTGCACTTGCCAACGCCAAGCATGCTGCAAATGCGGGCGGAGGGCCTTGATAATATACACTGCGTATGCTATACATGTACTCGTACACTGCAACATCATCTAGCGGTGTTACGGTGTACAGCGAGCACAACATGTAGTGGGAAGGAATATGCAGTGAGCGCAACATCCGGCTGTTGCTTCCGGCTTGGCATCCGCCGCCCCACAACTATTGTTGCCCACGGCCCATGGGTGATGCGTGAGCATTTATCCCCTCCTGGATGATGATGTTACTGCTGTGAGCGCAAACATCGCTGTAGTGTAGGAGTTCTAGGAATCCAGTCCGTATGGTACCCGTGTAGATACAGGGTAATTGAGGGGCGGAGGGCGGTAACATTATAACATTAAGTGGTAACAGCATTATAATAGTCGGTTAATCGATAGATTTTATCATCTGTAGCGACCAGCAACAACAGGTGTATAGCGACTACACCCTGTAGTATTTATCGATAGATAGATCGTACATATGAGCTTGGTGCATGCAGTAGGCGGCGGACGATAAAACGCGGAAACGCGTCATCGTCATATACCCTCATCACCTGTTTCGTTGTATATCTGGCCATGCGCGTGAAGACGACATACACCGCGAACGTATCGGCTTTCTAATCCCAACAGTACCGCGTTATAGTATTTAAGTGTAAATTGTTTGAAACGCGTACGAGATTTCTAGGATAATTGTGCATTTTATAAATCCTTGATCGTATCGTGTGTATTCTCTGCATTTTAAACGCCGTTTCGAATCTCATCGTGTCGTCCTGGCAAGCATCAGTCTCGGAAAACATGAGCCGGAACCCTCCCGAACTGCCGTAAATACGTCAGGCGTCCATAGTCACGTGCATCCCAGCTGTCACTGACCAGCGAGTCATCGTGGCTTATTTCGCCAAACTGTAGCGGATGTGATCGCCGACGATGAGCTTGGTTGCACCCGCCAGCGGCGGTTCGGGCGGGGCAGCGACACTATTATTCGTACTTTAAGGGCCGACGCTCCGATAATGTGAGCACTATATCAGCGCGCGGTGTCGGAGAATTGCTCCGATAGTTACCGCCACGAGCCCACGACCGACATCAAGTCTCGATCGTCTGTCCACTAGGCTAGTCCAAAGTGTAGCATTTTGCCTGCAAGAAAGCGACTCTGCCTATCTGCTTCTGCCCTGTCCAAAGTCAATACGATGGCCGCTACTCTCTCCCAAAGCGCCACCTCCTGCGGCCTCGGGCCAGTTGCAACAACTTCTGTGCGCCGCGCAGCCTCAACTGTCCCATTGCCCGCAAAAACTCGTGGCGCACTGGCGTTGCGTAGCGGCGCTAACGGCTTGACTGGCAAGGCACTCACCTCCTGCCCCGCGAAGACCAGCGATTCTCGCTCCGCTATGATCAGCAAGGCCGTTGTCTCTGGATTCTTCAATAAGTCGGACAACTCAAAGACGAAGAACAAGACCGTCATCTTAACAGGTGCCTCATCGGGTCTGGGCTTGGCGACACTCAAGAGCTTGATGACGCAGGGCGGGCACCATGTCGTGTGTGGCGTGCGCGATGTGGAGAAGATGCAGACGATTGTTGACGGTCTCGGCTATCCTCGCGAAGCCATCTCGATATACCAACTCGAGCTGAAGTCTCTCGACTCTGTCAAGGCGAGTCTCGGGACCTCTCGTCGGCGTGCTGTTTGATGTGTGTTTTTCCGTCTTCTGTATGCTGCGACTGCGGTGTCGCAGTATTTGCATATACCTAACTGATGCTCGTTCGTCACCTCGAAACAGGCATTCGTGAAGAAGTTCCGTGGCTCTGGCCGAACCCTCGACGTCCTCTGCTGCAACGCCGCGATATACCTCCCGAACCAGCCGAAGCCTACCTTCGCCGAATACGGGTTCGAAGAGAGCATGGCCGTGAACCATCTCAGCCACTTCCTCCTCATCAACTTGATGATCCGCGATCTGCAGAAGTCCAAAGAGCCGCGCTGCGTCATTGTTGGCTCCATTACTGGCAACACCAACACTGTTGGTGGCGGTGCCGTTGCGCCCCATGCCAACCTGGGCAACCTGCAAGGCCTGGCCACCAAGGCTGTCATGGCAGACGGCCACGATTACAACGGCGCAAAGGCCTACAAAGATAGCAAGCTTGCCAACATGATGACCATGCTGGAGCTTCACCGCCGCTACCACGAGAAGACTGGCATCGTGTTTTCGTCCATGTACCCAGGTTGTATCGCTGAGACTGCTCTGTTCCGTCAGAAGCGTGGGTGGTTCCGGTCTTTCTTCCCCATCTTCATGAAGTACGTCACTGGTGGCTATGTTTCTGAGGATGAGGCTGGCGACCGCCTGGCTGCCGTGATCACCAGCCCTGAGGCAAACAAGAGCGGTGTTTACTGGAGCTGGAATGGTGGCGCCCGTAGCACCGGCTGGTACAACCCCGCCAAGGGCCAAGTGGTTGGTGCCGGAGGTGCTGGTGGGGAGATGTTCGAGAACGTTCCCTCCGCAGAGGTCCGCAATCCGCGCAAGGCCAAGAAGCTGTGGGAGCTCAGCGAGAAGGCGGTCGGCCTTGCGAATTAAGTTTACTCTTGGACTTATTATCCTTCACATGTTTGCATGACTTACCATCCTTCATAGAGAATGTGGAGATACTCAATGGGCTCAGACTACCACTACTAATTCTGATCCTGCGGAGATATATATTTAGATTGTGTGAATAGCGCAGTGCAGTTGTGCTATAGCAAAGGCCACGCCAGAGCACCTAAAACTACATTGACAATAGCCACTGATGAATGTAGTGACAAACCGTAATGGCTTGTAACATACACTGTCAAGGCATTCTTACATGCTCTGTGTGCAGTCGCTAGGACTTTCATCATTACTGCATCATGCTGCAATTCCACTGCACAACTAAGCCAATGCGCAGAGAAGCTACACTTTGTATCGCTGCTGTAGCACCATTTGCTGTTCATCAGCAACTGTTCGTCAAGGTAGCCAGCAGAAAGCATCATACCTATACCTATGTTGCAAACAAAATTAGCACATGAATGTCAAAATACCAATTGAGTTCGCTGTAGTTCATTCCATGGTGACAGTACTCAATTCAGGGTGGGGAGCAGCGCATGAGGCGGCGCCGAGGAAGCTGCAGGTGTCATTATATATCAGTCGCACATTATGCAGATTATATATCATATAATGACAAATTGCATAAAGAATATCATTCTCACATATCCGCGTGCTTGGAGCAGACGCGATATGATGAGTCGCGACTTGTTATAATCACCAACAATAAATGCCTAGAACTTGTTGCAAAAAGTCTGAACACGTGAAAGCAAATTGTGCGGGTGCCATACGGCCATACCGCTGGCCAGGCTGCTGCGGCATATATTGTATAGCAGCAAGTTTGGATACTGTAGCATGATATTGCTGCTGATTATCATGCAACCGAACATGCAATAGAACAGCTTTTATTTTCAGCCATGTGATATAATTTCTGTGCTGCGCAGATGATATAATTTCTGTAGCTATTTATTGTAAGTTTGTAATACCTGTGTATAGTTGTAGCTTATATGAATAATGTAATAAGCATATTATGGCGCCCTGTTTGCATTCTGCTATGTGCTGCTGTATAGTCGAGACTGTATATATACATGTATATGTCCATGAGCATGCGTCTCAGACTGCGGCTGCCCGCCACTGCTCTCAAACTCCTGTTCATGACCTATATTGTATCGCCGTCTGTCTACAACAATCTACCTAAGCTCTGCTGCGTAGCACGACAATGGCTAACATTATCATTGCGACGACAACAAATGCAAGCATCACCGCACTTCGTTTCTCGCCACACAACAGAGTAGGATATGACGTGGACGGCTGCTGTCAGGCAGCATCGAAACCACTGTGCCATAAACCAGCGGCGTGTCGGCTGAGCATCGGACGGGGACAAAGCAGGTATATCCTGCCGCCCTGCTTTGGACCCCGCGAGGGGGGAGTGAGGGGGGGCCTTGGAGGGGGGGAGGGGTTCTGTTCCGTACCGTGCCGACAACGGAAAGCTCAGATACGCGGATCGAGCCATCACCAAGCGGCGCCCCGGCTCGCGCCGTCGGCGCCGTGCTCGGGATCGCGCTAGGGTTGCGTTCTCCGGACATTGTCTATAGTGGCGTGGTGGGCATATGCCACGTGATCAGCCTGGCCAACAGATAAAATTCCTCAGTCGGCGAGACTAATGCAGGTGCTTCGGCAGAGCGGTATCACCGGCTTCACCAAACGACGCCATTTTTCCTGTGCTCCGCCGATGAAACCACAGTTCGAATACCTCACGCCGCAAATCGCCGCCAATTTCAGGGCTCCGCTCAAATCATGGACGTGAAGCACTGCCGGGCGCGTCGCCCGACGGCTGCTGTGTCGTAAGTATATCACCCAGCAGTATGAGGGGTAGTCACTACTATCACACGGCTTGCTACGTTGAACCGGTGCCGACGGTTCATAGCCTGGCAGCGTGGCATTATACGGGGGCTTCGCTTTCGGCGGCGGGCCCGCGCGCGATTTCCGCAGTCCTTCTGAAACCAGAACCCAAACGGATTGCGGCCGGCGAGTGGACACAGATTGGCCCGGGTCGCGGAGTCGCGGCTCCGCTCGCCCTTGCTTCGTGCGATGATGAGCAGCCCGACGCCACTCGATCCACCATGCTAGGTATCTATACACAGTGAGGTACAAAATATCCAGCCTCATCCAAGTGTTGAATGTGTGTGTGCCGAACGCCTGCGCATAGTCCCGCCGCAATTCCTTATCCCGAATATGATTTCAGCGCCGCTGGCTCGGCCATGCTCGACTCTTGGCCGCAACAAAGCATCGCGCGAGGGCTGCGTCGCAGCAAAGAATATTCAGCATGAACGTGACGGGTGGGCTGCCTGCTTGTGGCAGAGGGTTGGCAAGGCTGATCGTTTAGCTGCGCGGCAACGCCATCGGCGTCGCGCATGGTTTCTGCAGTGCTCCGAAACCAGAACACAAACGGACCGGGTGGCCGGCTCGTTCCGGCCCGACTCGGGTCGCGGCTCCCCGCGCCCTTGCTTCGTGCGGTTATGAGAATCTCGACACGCCGTGCTGGGTGCCTGTCGTACGAGTGGGGTATACAGTGATAACCTTTGTCCATTTCTTGAATTTGTTACCTGTAGCCTCGATAACTTGTCGCGCCATCGTCTAGCCAATATAGTCGCGGGGCCGAGCGGCTGCGAGTTGTCTGCGCCCTTCTTCAGCCCGAACACGAAGTGAGCGCCACACGCTCGGCCCTGCTCCCCTATGCGCCGAAACGAAGCATCGTGCAGGGGCTCCGTCGCAGCAAAAAACATGAAGCGTGAGCGTGACGGGTGGGCTGCCTGCTTTTGCCAGAGGGTCGGCACGGCTGTTCGTCAGGCTGCGCCGTCGCCATCGGGGCCGCGTCCAGTTTCTGCAGGGCTCCGAAACCACCACACAAACGGACTGCACGGCTGCCTCGGCTCAGCCCATGACGCAATGTCGCGGCGCGCCAGCTTGCGGCGTGCCAATGATCGCCCAGGGGGGGGGGGGGGGGGGGGGGGGGCGATCGGATGTATTCATAGACCACGAGACCATCCACCCTGGACATACGGTAGTTGCTACCGCGGGTATTTCGCCGCCATATATGGGCAAATTCCTCCCCTTATGCTCCAGCCTATTCATAACAGCCCCCCCTCCCCCCCTCCCCCCCCCCCCCCCCGCCCCCGGCAACATCCTCCATAACTGCCACCACGCCCTCCTCTCCCTCCTGGTCCTGAATACAACGCTGACCTCAAACATGTCACTGTTTGGGATGTTTTTCAAATCACAGGGAGGGCAAACAAAACATGGACTTCACGCACTCCATCCAACAGCCAGGAGCATGTCTTTCCAATTGCATCAGAACTTACCCCGAGTCAGAGATCTAGTAATACGGATGCCGACCCGATTATAAGAACAAAAAATAAGAGAGCGCTTTCTCCTTGTAGGTACAATTTCAGACGAATACATATCAACATCATTACAATAATCAAGTACATTAGCTAGCACCCCATTTCTAAGAGCAAAAAATGGGGTTCTTATAGTCGAGTGGGCACCCGTGGCTATCAGGAAAAAGACAAGTCCTTGGCTGGCAAAGTAGCACATGTTGAAAACCTGTGCTTAATGCAAACTTGCGGTGTCCCCGTTGCCATAACCTGCTCCACTGCTTGAGATTGGGAAAACTTTGGCAGCTTGTGACTCGATGGCATCCAATGAAGACGATACATTGCCTGAAGGCGCCTGCTATGATTTATCTGGCGGAGTCAGCTTCCCTGGCAAGGGCACCAGCAGAGCTTCGTTGTGCTGCTCGTCCGCAGCTATGCTGACAACGTCCGGCAAGTTCTACAGGTCATGTTGCAGCTCATAGGCATGCGCGGCGGAAAAGCTGTCCTCGGACAGCGCATCTAGAGCCTCCTCAGGCCGCCTTTCCAGATGAATCGGTTCTGGAATCGGTGGAGATGCTCTGCGATCTTCCACGATGAATGGCTTTACTATACCACTGCCAGAGGGCTCGGAGACATCGCTCTGTGCACGCAATTCCGCCGTTCTGGTGTCATGGGGCGAGCTTTGTGCCGCCAGAGAACGAGACATCAGCGCAGCTGCGCCGCGGCCGCCGCCACCACCTCCACCACCGCCACCGCGTAGACGGCGCTCGATAGCCTTCATGCGCATGTCCATCTTGCGCACTGTCACCTGTAGGAACTCCAACATGTCGTTCTGTCGCTCGTTTGTTTCCTCCAGGCTTGTGTTGGATTGTTCGCAGTTCTCAAGGGTGATGGATCGCGAGATGGGCAGCCAGGCCGCCCGATCTGTCATCGACGACTTCTCCAGCATGGCCTGCACTGCCGTGTCATAGCCCTTGAACTCGGTGCGATCCGTCACCCTGGAAGCCCCCAAGTCATCATTCAGCACGAGCACCTGTTTCTCATCCCCGTTCCCATCCATCTCGGTGCATGCGTACTCCCGCCCCAAAATGCCTCAACATCATTCTACTTCCACCATGCAGCACGACCACAGGACGCCCTAATGTCACCATCCACCTCGAGCTCTGAAATCGGGGGGGGGGGGGGGGGGGGGACCTGAGGTAATGCAGATAATACACATACGCGAGTGCGTTGTGCTCCAGGTTGTTGTGATCCTCAAAGTCAATAGACGGGTTCTTGTCAAACTCAAATCGCTCCAGCGAGCAGACGAGGCAGTGCTTGACGTTGTCACTGGCCACGTCCTCGCTCTCTTGGCGGATGGCCGCAAAGGCATCCACAATCTGGCCCGTGAAGATGTTTGACAGCACAAACGCCCATATGATGAAGAAAACCATCACAAACAGGATGCGGACCTGGCTGTCCCACTGCTCTGTAATTGACTCGGGCACGCGGTTAAACAGGTCTCCATAGTCACCGACATACATCCCTGCGATCACAAAGGGCACAGAAAAGAATGTGGAGACACACCGGTATCAGCAAGCCGCGCCCCACATGTGGCAGGCACGCTTTTAATATATGGTCAGGTAGACACATCTTACGGTTTACAGTACTTAGTGTGTAGTACCTCGCACAACCCCAGTGTTGTAGCGCATGGACCAAGTACGCTCTGTACGCCCTGGGGCTCACCCCCGAGCGCTGGCACTCTCTGCCTTGCGCTTGCCACGTAGGCTTGCAATGGGGAGGGGCACAACAGTCACATCGGGTGCGGAGCGTACCGGCAAAGTCTCCATACAGCCCGGTGATGAGATGGGCGGCCACGCACTGGTACATGGTCCCGCAGGGCAGGCTCTCCTGCGTGTCACAAGTTCCGCATCCGTCACTGGCCGGCGCCGAACTCCTAACTCACACTGTTTGACGTTGGGAAGCAAGCTCTTGGACTGCCGCCATCGCAAACACACAAGATAGCTAACGGAAGGCAGCGGCACACTTGCTTTGGATGTTGATTCTGAAAAGAGAGGAGTATACCGAGAATCACATAGGGACATGCAAAGGAACAGACAATATGCCTGCTACAATATGTGCCTTTTGCAAAGCAATAATATACAGGTGAAGAACAGTGAAGGGGGGGGGGGGGGGGGGGGGGGGGTTACCTCGGCCTTATCAAAGAAGAGGAAGCTCCCGATGGCAAAGACAAGAATGACCACCATACCCATCAGGCTCGTCTTCACCAGAGGCATGCCTGCCTTACTCAGCGCCTCCACCAGCATCCGGCCAGCGTCAAACTCCAGGAAGAAGATGCTGAGCTGGAACGTGATGTAGAAAGGCGACAGTGCGGCCGCAAGGCAGGCAAACACGACCTGCGCCAGCATGTACCACGCCTTCCAATAGCAGAGGAGGTCGAGGACGTGAATGATGCCGTGCTCCATGAGGAAGGTGATGCTGGTGGCGTTGTGCTCCTGCAATTGCATCCCGCCAGCGGCACGCACGAGCAGTGCAACAAAAGGCGTGAAGTCAGCCAGCTATAAGGCAGATTGTCCCAGATCACCACTGTGTTGCCCATGGCCTGGGAGATACTGACCTTTGGGGGCTCTTCAAGAGCCTGGACCACCTTTTTAGCAATCTGCGGGCTCTTGCGGTGGGACTTCTTCACGTAGGCAGCAAAGTTATTGGCCCCCTTCGTGTTGCCGGTGTCTGCGCCCACGGCAGCAGGGCCCACTTGGTTCCGGGACAGGCGCGTCGCCATAGCCGCAGTTTCGGCCGCCTTCTCCAGGTGCAGTATCAGCAGCCGGCCCAGCGCAGGGCGGGCGGCATTCTCCCGCCACAACCGGAAGTCCTTGCACAGGAACCCCACGAGGATGGAGAGAACAACCAGGACCTGGAGCACGCAGAGGCCGACGCATGTCCAGTAGCTCCAGGCCGAGTCCTGCCGCCAGGTGGTCTCCGACGCCTGGACTGTCAACAGCATGAGCACCAACACCGCCAGCGCCACAAAGAAGGACAGCTTGTTGAGCAGGTACTGCTGCTCCGACAGCCAGTGCAGCCTGCCGAAGGGGCGTCGGGTGGGGTCAGCCACCGACACCATCCTGCTCTCTGCGGTATCGTTACGCGGAATTGCAGTGCTGGAGTCCCACCCTGTAGCGACGGCCGCCCTCCACCATCCACATGTTCCCGCCCACGCTTTCACTGCGCAGTGTGTGGCCATACTTGTCCGCCTATCACGTCACAACAGCCCCCCTTCTCCCCCCTGGTGCCCCCAACACCCCCATCGCAAGTCGCTGTATCACGCAGCGAGGCCGGCTGGTGTCCCTGGATAGGACAATCAGCCACCTTGCGTCTACCATGCAGAGCAGGTGATGCACAAACGCAGCCTGGGCGGCATACATCGGGTGCTTTTGCTTGAGGTCGTGACTCGCCACCAGGTCGTTGACCACCGACTCCATCCGGCGCATGAGCTCGATACCCTTGTGCAGCGGGTTGGCGCGCACTTGCGAGTCCAGCGAGCGCAGGTTGCGGAATACCTTGGCCTTCCAGGAGGCGCTGGCGTTGGCCTGGCGGCACATCTCCGTCAGCGGGAAGTACACCTTCTCCAGCCGGTTGTTCCACAGCAGCTCAATGCTGGCGGTGTTCTTGCTCATAAAGTCGCCCAGGTCGGCGCGCAGGGCTGCGTCAGCATCCGCAGGTGCTTCGCCCCCCGGCAGGTCGCTACGGCTGCCGGCTGCCCCCACCGGCAGCATGCTTGTGCTGCCGTTAACGTAGCGCAGCTTCTGCATGAAGAACAGCATGTCCAGCAGGGTCTTGGCTACCTTGCCCTTAACCTCCTGCACAAGCACACCCCATCACGAATCAGTGCCACGCCGCAGCCTCGGGAGCACCGGCGCGCGCTCAAAGAGGGGCCATGCACGCCAACCCATGCGGGGGCGGCTATTGCACTAGCATTACAGCATGTGGACAACAGGGACGCACATCCTCATCCACTTCAATGCCGTCTTTGTGGCGCGTCAGGAAGGCAAAGACAGAGTGCTGCGTCTTTGGGGGTTCCGGCTTTGGGTCGCTTTTGCCCCACACGATACCCGTTGCAGATGGCTTGCTCCCTGTCCCTCCCTTCACGTTGACAAATTTCACGGTCTGCACGCAGGGCGCAGAGGGCACAGCGCGTGAGCCAGGCCCCACGGCCCTGTCCCACAGAGGCACTAGGCACGGAAACGCCACTGGATGGCTGGCGTGCGCAGTGCCGATGCGCACATACAGACCCGCATAGTGCTTGTTGCACCCTGTGAGCCCAGACGCACATGTTTGCCATCCTCCGCGTCATGTGCCTCGCCAGCACCTCCATGCACCTCCCGCGTGCTGCCCCCTTCTTCCGTAAAAATGCGGGGCAGCACCGCCAGCTCGCTCTTGTAAGCCTGCACGGCGTCCTCTTCGTCAGACTCCGCGTCAGCTTTGATTGACTCTCCCCGCACCAGCTTGAGGAAGTTCTGCATCTCAGAGCTGCTCGAGCTACTATCGAACTGCTCCATTGCCCTGTGCAGCTTCCGCATCTGGCCTTCCACGGCACTGCAGCAAGGCACAGCGGCGCTGCGTCAGCGCCTCTGCCCGATGCCAGAGTGCAGCCATTGCGCACTCCCACACTTGTCTGCACGCCCCGCATAGCCGTGGCACGTCCTCAGGAGCTGTCATTCCAGGCACGCATGAGCAGCGGGACCATAGAGTGGGGGGGGGGGGGGGGGGGGAAGAGGGGCCGGGGCACATGTAGTCAAGCATGTCCTGCATGTGCGCCGCCTTCTCGTCCACCTTGCCCTCCAGCAGGCTGTACATCAACTCCAGCAGGGACCCCAGGATTGTCGCCTTGAGCGCCTTGGTCTCGCTGCTGTCCCACTCCTCAATGACGACGTTGCTGCACAGCGTCACACAGGGGTCAGGGTCAACCATGATAGCACGCGCCCGCTCGCACGGTACACGTCTCGCAGATACTTACGTGACTATATGTCTCAATGATTACATGCACATGCACTGTGCCAAACGGAGACCTAAGCATGCAACCGACCGTAATCTTGCCATACGTGCGGCGCCAACTCACCTAAACATGCGATTGGCGAGCAGGATGAGTGATGAGTCGATGACAATGGCCCGCTGGATGGGGTGGCAGGGCCCCATGCAGGCCTCGCTGAGAAACTGGAAGATGCACCCAGTGAGCCGGGGCAGCTGCGGCTCGTTGTTAGACATGGCGCTCATCAGTCCCTGCTGCAGATTGGTGAGCAGCGTCACGCACTCCGATATCAAGTCCTGCAGCGCAGCATGTCGCCAAGGCGGGCAGTTGGTTGCGGGGCCTCAATGCAAGTATTCTGCAGCGTTCTAAGGCTTGCCGCTTGAGCCCCCCTCCACTGGGACTCTGGACTTGTCGCTGCACGGGTACTGTCCTCTGGCATCCCCCCCCCCCCCCCCCCCCCCACACACACACACAAAACACAGCTAGGACAGCGATAGCAGTGGCACCGCCGGCTTTATGTCAACAAGCGGGTCCTGTACCTGCTTGACTTCATTGCGCCACTGATCCTTCATCAGGAGCTGCATGTCCTGCATGTGCCCCTCGCACAGCTGGGCGAGCATCGAGATGGTGGCCGTCGCAAAGGCCACGGGGTCGTGCGCAGTGTTCAGCTGCATGGCACTCTGCTCCTCCAACTCCTCCTCCTTCTCCTGCAAGCCAGCGAGCGCAGACGATCGCGGGACTGCATGTCAGTGTGCGCGGGCTTTAGATGATACACCTCTACGCCAGCCTCAGCACGAAGGATGTGAGCTGTGGGGCTGGAGTGCTTGGGGGGGCTCCACCGCATGCCGTTGCCAGAACGCAGGGGCTGGTCTAGCGCAGATCCGCAGCAAGAGGTTCGCAGCGGCCGCACCGACCTCTGCATGCTCGGCAGCATCCGCATCCCCAGCCACCGCCTCCTCGTCCTCGTTTGCCTGCTGCTTGAGCCACACCGAGCAGCGCTGCAGCCCTCCGTCCACCTGCGTAAACCAGGCCTCCGAGAGCTCCTGGTCCTCCGTCAGCAGCGTGTACACCTCCTCCTGCCGGCACAAGGAAGAGTTCAGACCCGCACGTGCGCCCCAGGGGCACGCCCGCGGCACTGCTGTCCATCGCGCAGAGACATAGACGCGCAGGGCAGGCACCTGGATGATGCGGTTGCCGCCCTGCAGAAGTACGAGCAGCAGCTGGATGGCCTCCAGCTGCACGCTCAGCTTGGAGCTGGTCATCAGCGCGACAGCGCAGTGTGTCAGCCCCAGCGCGTTGTATTTCTTCTGCACCCACCTCAGCAGGCGCCCCTCCTGCGGGGCATCCTCCCCGGCCAGCCCAGCGCTCCATGCCGCCTGCGAAATCGTGGGGAAACAGCGGCAGCACGGTCCGCTCAGGACAACGTCGCACCAGTGCCCGGCCTGGCATCCCCGCCAACCGCCACACACCACCACAAAATTACGACTTGGGCGCTCGGATGCGCATGAACCGATCTCGGCCATGGAGGCAGGCCTCCCCAAGCATCCGTTGAGCGCGCATCGGCAGGCCTGCTCTGGCGCCCAAGGAGGGCGGTGATGCCGGTGCACCTGCAGGTACTTGATGTCGGTGCCATGCCCATCGTCGAGGTAGATTGCGCACCGGAGCGTGCGGATCATCTGCACAGTCAGACAGGGTGCATGAATGTCAGCATGCTGTAGGGCCTGCCCCGGCATCCAACATGGCGGAAGGTGGCATGGTACGCAGCTGCGGTGGGATGCACTGGGACCCGGGGTGTGGGGGGGGGGGGGGGGGGGGGGGGGGGCATTTGGTCACCTTCACCAGCATCTCCTCCGACCAGTCCAGGAGCTCATGGTGGGTAGTGAGCAGCTTTGCCATCTGCAGGACCACCTCCTCGTACGTCCACCCAAGTGGCTTCAGGATGAGGCCGCCGTTTTTGCCGCGGCCAAAATCTCCGCCTTTGATGCTGTGTCGTCCAATGCTGGCGGACACTTTCAGTGCCGCCTTGCTGCTGCTGCTCACTGGATTTCCGGGCCGCGCCCAGTGGGCGGCTGTGTGGTGCGGCTGCGAGAAAATCCGCGCCATGATGTAAAGGCTGGCGTACTTAATGGGCGGGCCGCCGGGGAACACCGGCCGGACCTGCGCAGCGGGTCAGTTAGGCTGAGCATCGGCATCGCACTGTTGCCCAGTCCGGCGGTGTCGGGGGAATACATGCCCCCCCCCCCCCCCCCCCCCCTCCCGCCCCTGCCTCTCCCTCCGGGCACACCTCGGCGCAGTCATGAGATGTCGGGCAGACGTACACGCCGAGGCTGTCCGCCACCTGCACTGCGAACCTGTACCAGTCGCGGTGCACGGCGTAGCTCGAGAGAAAGGTGCTGGATAGCGCAGAGCCCTGGGGTGAGAGGGGCACCGGTATGGGGAATGTAATTGGCCCTGCTAGGGTAATCTCGGGACATTGAACAGTTGCGCCAGGATACGGCAGTGACAATAATCACTGAGGCGTGCCATGAAGCTGCGCACGGCTGGTGCAGGGATGGCACCTGCTCAGAGCCAGCGTTGTCCGACTTGCCGTACTCGCTACCGGTCAGCCAGGACGGCGCGCCCGTCAGGCGGCTGCCATCCCCCTCCGCGCGAGAGCGACTGACGTTGTTGAGCACGCGGAGCAGCCTCCGGGTCGCCTTCAGAGCCAAGGTCCGCTCTCGCGCCATATCCGGATCGTCCACTTCCTGCAAGCGCTGCCCAAACTCCTGCCCCGCGCGGTCGGCGCATTCCGCCAGGCGCCAGAGAGTGAGCACATGACAGGACATCACAGGCAGGCACCCACAGTTCACAGTCGACCCCCGCACGCGTCAGGCATTTGCTACTCCTGCACCGCCGCACCTGCACGTAGTTCGCCAACGTCTCATAGTCCTTGCGGTGAGCCGGCTCCAGCTTGGAGCTGTGCAGCACGTAGTGCCGCTTCAAGTACTCCGTCAGCGCGGGGAAGGCGAAGAAGGGCAGCAGCACCATGGCGGGGTACCTGTGCACCGGGTGCGGCCCTCAGCTCGAGTCTCAGGCTCGCTCGGCAGCGCTGGTGGGCAAGGCGGCATATCCTGGCAGGAGGGGAGTGGCGCCGGCACCGCTGTGTGCGTTCCAATACATCCCAGTGTTTGGAAGCCACTCAACAGCGGTGCAGCGGAGATAACGAGCTGCAAGTGAGCTCAGGCAGCGCAGTTTCCACACTTTCATGCAGGCGTTCAAATGAGCGGCTGACGTGCGGCTACCCAGCCAAACAATAACGTTACTAGAGGGGATGTAGCAGGAGGAGCGCAGGTACTTGCTGGCGGCACGAGGGTGCGCGGGAGGATGTGGGGTGGCACAGACACAGCAGCGTACTTCACGTCACTGCCGAGCTCCCCCCGGGGCTCCATGTCCAGCGAGTAGCGCAGCTCGTCCAGCACCCACTCGATCAGGTGCGTCCGCATGCTGGCCGCGGGCGGCTCTGCGGGGGTCCTGCCTTCGCCCTCCTCCTCGACGCTGAAGCTCCAGATGCCATTGCCCGCCTCGCGAACCGCTATGCGTGTGTTCTCCGTGTCTGTCGCAAAGTAAACGTTCTGTGGCAGCGGTGATCAGGAGAGGGGACGGGGCGGAGGGCGAGAGGGGGGGGGGGGGGGGGGGGGCAGAGGCGTCAGTCAAGGCCCTTCCAGTTTATCGCAGGTACTAGAGCACAGTGAGATAGCGGAGATCTGACATGGGCCACAAGTCTCCAGCTTCATTAGGTGAGAATGTCTGTGCGTGCTTGTGTGTGTGTGTGTGTGTGTGTGTGTGTGTGTGTGTGTGTGTGTGTGTGTGTGTGTGTGTGTGTGTGTGTGTGTGTGTGTGTGTGTGTGTGTGGTGTGTGTGTGTATGTCTGTGTGTGTCTGTGTGTGTCTGTATCTGTGTGTGTGTTTGTGTGTGTCTGTGTGGGTGTGTGTCTGTGTATGTGTGTGTGTACCAGGGGGGGGGGGGGGGGGGGGTATCAGAACCTGCAAAAACTTCCAGTACGCGGAAGAGATGTAGCGGCGCGTGGTGGCGGGAATGGACTCGTCGCCATCGGCCGCCTCGCTCCCAAGTGTGACACCTGCGAGCACCTGCCGGCACGCGCATGATGAGACGCAGCCTGGCACCAAGCACCGCCAACTGTTTGCCCTCTTCCATCTACCAACTTGTCCCTTTTTGTCAGCGGTACCGCCATGCAGAACTGGGCCATCTCTGGCAAGATAGCAGCTTTTGCTGTGGCCCAGACGGTCTCAATGACAACTATTGCTGCTTGGCTGGACTGTATACACCGTCCTGACGGCAGTCCCACGGACGGGGCAAGGGGTCACCTCCTGAAGGCTGTAGAAACCGCTGGCCTTGACCACCAACGTGGGGTTGCCCCCAAGCGCGCAGTCCGCCAGCAGCAGGACGCTCTGCCGGTGATACGCGAGGGGGCTGCCCTGGGCGGTCGCGCCGCTCTCGGTGTTCACCAGGTGGCAGCCCCCAGCCATCAGCTGGCGACGCATGGCCTGTGCTTTGGGAGTCTTGCACAGCTCCAGCACCTCGTCCTCGTTCTCGGAGGCCTGCCGAGAGGCAGGAGACACTGAATGAAACCGAATTGCAGTCGCTACAGAGCGATGCCACTGGTGTGCTAGGGTTGACTGCTTGTCTTGTCATGCTGATGGCACATGGCATGATGACGGAGAGCCCGCGCGAGAGAAAGGGGGAGGGGGGTGAGGGTAGGCGCACCAGGTTGAGCACTGCGGACTGGTTGGCGGGCGACGCCATGCCGTCCACCACTACCGTGTTGTGCAGGAACGAGAGCCAGCGGGTGCGCTTCTTCTCGCCGTACGTCATGAGCAAGGTGACAAAGCGGCGGAGGATGCTGATGTTAATGCAGCGCCTGCTCAGGATGGGGTTGGCCTTGAAAACGGCTGACAGCGTGCTGGCGACGTTGAGGTTCAGGACGCCGATGTGGGTGATGAAGAGGTCGAGGCGGGCGGCGAGGTAGGACTGCAAAAGTGACAGCACACCGTCACCTTCCGTGTTGGAAGCAGGAGAAAATTGAGCAGCATGTGGGCCGCTCAGGGCCCCATGTCGCGGAAGAAGTGGGGTGGCGATCGGACAGGGCCTGCTTGCCTGGATCTTGGGGTTGTGGACAAGGGCGCCTGTGGGCGTCTCCACCGCCGCGCAGTGATGCAGAAAGCTGTACACCTGCCCAAACAGCTCCCGCCTCCCAACGTCCTTGGCAAGGTCCATCTGCGGCTTGCCCGTAACCGGGTGTGGGTCTTGCCGCTGGCGCCGCAGCGGTAGCTTGAGCACGCGTATGGCCAGCTCCGTGGCGTGCAAGTCGTGCAGAATGGACTGCAGGGCAGCGGTAACAGACGTTGTTTATTAGCAGTGGTGGTCAGGGGCTGGGCGGACGGCCCCCCTTAAGTCCACTTTCCCTCCATGCAATGCAGATTGTGCCGCAGCGACACAGTCACCCCACTTACGCATGGCGTAGCATCGCGTAACATGTCAAGCAGTGAGCATACGCATGTGATCTTGCAGTACGGGTGCCGACTCGTTCATTATTACCCTTCTTAAACGCCTCAAAATGATCTTTACTAGCAACCTATGGGAACCTTCCTAGCAATCTCTAGTTCCGGTGTGGTTTCGTATAGGGTTGACCTTTGGTGGTTTTATTTGCTGTGTTCTTGTTACTGCGCCGGCATCCGTACAGATTCGATGGACGGGACCACCAACAAGTATACCTGGCCTCACTGGACAAGCCACCCGGGAAAGATGCCGCATAGCCCCCCCCCCCCCCCCCCCCCCCACTCCCCTCCCGGTAGCGTGATAATATATAACCAGTGATAATATTGCCTGCCGTGGGCAAGCCGGGTATGTGCACTCGCGCGCCGCAGGAAGCCGTTCAGCCGGCGCACCTGGAAGCTGCGTACGCGGGCCTTGGAAAGGTGGACCACCTGGGTGCGGCGTGGCGGGACGGCGGGGGCGGAGCTGCTGCCGGCGGCTGTGACATCGACGACATTCAGTGGCGGCTCCTCGCCCTCCTCGTCCTCCTCCGGGATAGGCACATGGATGGAGGCGGTGGGCACCTGCAGCATAATAAGCCACGCTCAGCGCCCATGCACTCAGCTGCTGAGAGACCGTGTTTGGGGCCATATAAAGCCCATCCGCACAAGCTGCTAGTTACTATGTTTCCGTGCCAAAGGAACTATCCGAATGCATGAGCCCTTTAGCCAGACATCTCAACAGCATGAGCCGACAACGACTGTTGAAGGGGGAGGGGGAGGGGGCTTGCAAACCAGCATACTGCTCATCTCCTTGAAGCACGCAATACAACGTGCGAGAGCCTCCTTCTTGCGCTTCTCGTCCGTGGCCGCCACCCATTTGAACTCAATGTTGATGATGCGAATCAGCTCCACGCAGCGGCGATACATGAGCGATGTTTCCAGATCCACCACGATGAGGGTGTCTAGCATGCACCGGACCTGAGAATGTACAGGGCATTGGGCAGCGAGAGCGGGGAGAATGTACCGGGGGACACAGACATGAAGGCATTAGTGGTCAACCAGTCAGCGGGAATGGGTCGCAAGCTAGGCTGCGAGGGGGCTGCCAGGCGACATTGGCCGGACGACGGCAGACAACGCAGTTTGGACACTGTTACGGTGTCAGCCAACATGAGAGTGCGGCCAAGCCCCACCAGTTGCCTCCGCTTGCTGACCAGCTTCTCCACGAGCCGCGCTGCACGCTCCGTTAGGCGCGGGTAGTCAAACCGGAACAGCTCCAGAAGAAGCACGGTCGGCCCTTCGCTTGGCGCCTCGCAGGAGAAGGTGTCAAGGGAGAAGAAGCGGAAGTCGGCTTTGGCACCGCCCTCCTGCAGGCGGGAGGATATCTTGCTCACCATGGCGGGCATTATCTTTAAGTCCAGGGGCCTGGCTGTCTGCGCCGCTTGCATGTCCTGCGGCAAACAGCACCAAGCAGCGTCATTCCGGTGCTTGCCAAATGTGTCCCAAGCCGTAGGTCGATAGGCAGCAGCCCATGTGCCCCCAAAACTGACGGCGGCTACGCGGCAAAGCAGTGACATACCTCAGGGGCAATCAGATTTTCCAGGTCGTCCGGGTCCCCGCTGGAAAAGTTCTGCGGCGAGGTGTCCACGCCCGCTTGTTTGGCCATCTAAGGCAGCCATCGGCCCGCAGGTCAATGCATGTGTGGCAGGGCGAGGAAAATAGTGTGTGAAGGGCAGACCTATGGAGGATGCCATAGCTATGGGTATGTGGGTATAATCCATCTTAGCTATATAACCCAGGGCTGCTGAGGGAGCTATATGGTGCCCTACTGAACGGCGGGTGTGAAGGTGGATGATTATGTTCGCAGTATGAGGGATGCTGCCATCAGCTTCACGCGTTGCACAGTCGCCTGCCCGTACTGTGACAGAGAACGCCGATGACGGTGATTAATTCCTTGGTTTTTTTGATTTTTGTTGGAGGGGGGGGGGGGGGGGGGGGGGGGGGTGAGGGGAGACCTTGTCCCAAGCAAGCGTAAACTCGCGGAAAATCATGCTGAGGTTTTCTTCGCTTTGCATCTGCAGGCAGAACTCCAGTGTGCTGCAGATGTGCGCCTTGGTTTCCATCGCGGTTATCCAGCCGCCTGGCGAGGGCTGCACCGCCGTAAGCGCGGACAGAAGCACCTCTATGGTCTGCCTACAGCCCTCTTGCTCCAGCGTGATGATCCCCAGCTGGAACATGCGCTCCAGCACCTTGACGGCCATCAGCGTCAGGCTGGCCTGCCCGGTGGATGTATGGCTTGGTAGGCTCTGCGTACACATGGGGAGGTGGGGGGTTGCGGGGGGGGGGGGGGGGGGGGCTGTCAATCCAGGTATCCCCACTCTCACAAGTGTGCAGGACTGTGCATGCGCACTTACTAGCGCGGCTGTGAGTGTGAAGGACTAGGGTCGCCGATGTTCAGACAGCAGTGAGCCCTCCGCACTTCACAGAAGCGTGACACGCATCAACCACAAGATCAGATTGAAGGCGCAGATCTGAGCATGCCGCTCCTTGCCCACTGGGGCCACATGCACGTACCGCAAGATACCGGACCAGCACGTCCCGGAGCTCGGCAATCGCCGTCTGTTTGGTCCTGCGCCGCATGCTGGGCTGGGCGGCTTTCGGCCCTTTGCTCTGGATTTGGTCGTGCAGCAGACGGCTCGTCCGCGGCAGCCGGATCTCCTCCCACGGGTCCGTGTCCACGTGCAAGTACAGCATTAGGCGTAGGCACGCGGTGCGGAGAACATAGGGAAGGGCCTCCGATTTGACCTGCCATCGGCCATAGAGACATATACATGCCAGAGTGAGTGAGTCCAGGGTACGGAAGTTGAATTTGAGATGCAACCTTGACAAGGCCGGTATTGTGTGTGTATGTTGGTGGTGGGGGGGGGGGGGGGGTGGGGGGGCATCTTAACACGTAACTCATTTAAACATTGTGAGTGTGCGTTTTTTCAAATTGTATGCTGTGGGGGAGGTGCTGGGCTGAATGCGCAGCATTGTGTTGGAACTTGGTGAGCACTGGGGCATCAGTCAGGGGTTGAGCGTGGGCGTCAGCGCCGCACCACTGCCAGCAGACTCTCAAACTCCACTCCGAGCTGCATCTGCTGCGACGCGTCCAGCAACACCTTCTGCACGTAGCTGTTGCGGCCGTAGCACAGAGAGCAGAAGAGCTGTATCTGGTAGATGTAATAGATGAACACCGTAATCTGCAGTGACAAGCAGTCAATGAGGCGGACTGCGAGACTGTGCAGAGCAGAAGCAATTGACAGGCTGCATAATGGAGCGTTGGGCATGGAGACTGGGGCTGAAGTACCTCGGGGTTGTTTTCGATGAACACCTCGGAGCGCTCCCAGCCATCAATGCCCGCCGCTCGTTCATCGTCAGCATGGTTCGCAAAGAGCAGACTGCACATCCATTTCACTTGCCTTCTGTCCGGCTGCCATCACATTGTCCACACGTGCAGGCGGTCAATAAAGCAGGCAAAGCGGGAGCCAGCTATACATCCGAATAGCGGGCACGGACACCCAGGGGGCTGACAAACAGCGCACCCGGTTTGCCCAGCTGATCTGCCAGTCGTTGCAACCGTTATCTGCCTCGACTAGCGCGCCCTTGACAAGGACCAAGTCACTGTCAAGAAGCAGCTCCTGGATCAGAATGTTCTGGTTGAGTGGAACCGGCGCATCATGAGAGCCGCAGAGCGTGTCGAGGAAGCTTACAAAGCGCGGGTAGCGACCTTCGAGACGGATAAGACCAATGAAGGACTTGATGATGTCCCGGTCCGCACTCTGAGGAAAAGGTTACATGCACGTGCCGCACCATCAGAAAAACACCTTAGACACTGTAGCAGCCGCATCGCCCATCAAAAATGAAGACATTGGACGAAATAGAGTGTAGTTTAGTAAACCCCATTAACCCTTGTATTGTGGATCCAGCATGTCTCGATTTAAACACAGGTGTGGCCATACGACCGAATATATAGCCCCTCAATGCTACTCAAGCGGCGTCGGCTCCTGCTTCATCAGCACATCAAAAGGGAAGGATGGTTAATGATGTTGGGAGAGGGGGTGGGGGAGGGGGTGGGTGGGCTTGGCACCTGGACTTGGTGCATGTTGTTGGCATAGATAGCGGCAAACGTGTCCGCTGCCTTGACACTGCCGCCCAAATGCGGCTGCAATTTGCTGGCATAGGTGGCGAGGTAGTTCTGGATGGAGGCACCACCCTTGCACACGGTCTGCGCTCATCCCAGGAGAGGGGGAGGGGGCCAAAGGCCTCAGCATAGACATGTAGAACAAACACAGACAAGGGGGCGTTCAAGGTTGAGATAGTCCATGGGCTTCACCCACCTGGAAGAACAGGTGGCAATACGCGCCGAACCGGATGAGAGTAGCACCAAGCACCTCATTCTTGACATATTGTTTTCCGTCAGGACCAAAGAACATGCGAAGATTGACAGCATCGAGTGCATCCACCATGGCATCGATGATCTTTGAGTCGCGGCACAGCAGCTGGTACTCCAGGACCGCCTCCATGTCCTCCATGGTTGTGTCTACCCGCAGCGTGACCAGCTGCACTAGATGCTTCAGCGTGCGGATCACTCGCGGGCCCCAGCGGCGCAGAATTGAAGGAAGCTTTGAGTTCTGCAGCGCATCAACGATGGCTGCATAACTTGCATCGCGGTCTAGTCCGTCTGGGCCATCCGGGATCCTCGTGTGGAAGGTCCTGTGCGGGCAGGCCACAGCTGTCAACCTAGCCATCCCACGTGTCCATGTGCCAATTCACCTGAAGCCTTTCACAATCCACAGTAACACCAGTTGCCTCATAGACAGGCGCACTGGGCCCTCACCTCAGCTCCTGCCCAAGCCCAGACATAACCTGTAGGCTCTGCCGCAGTTCCGTAACTTTTGACAGCAAGTTATTCGGCATGTGAGACATAGCCATCACGTAGCTGTCGCGCCTGTCAGCCTCCAGCACTGCTGGCAGGTGCTGCACCTCAGTGAAGGTGGCGAGCGTAGAGCGTGGGGCTTTTTCCTGTTGCTCAGACAGCCAGCGGCCACTGCAAAAGGCATGAGACGGTATCGTGGCTGTGAGGGTATGACAACGGCGGTGGCCGCACTCGGTGGATGACAAGCGTGTCTGTACAAGACTATCTGCCGACATGCTCACTCACCTGGCATGATGCCGTAGGAATGCAAAGCTTTCCTCGGTAAGATACTGGTCCGCCAGGTGGTCATCGTCCGACTGGTTGGGATAGGTGGGGGGTTGGCGGGGGGGGGGGGGGGGGGGGGGGGGATTTATCCCAGCACTGGAGCAGCCGGCAGGAGACAAGCGCACCAGGTGCATGGCAGCGGCGTACCTGGACAAAGGGATGCAGTGTCCAGATGACCTCGGGCTTGGTATAGTCTGGCGTGATAAACAGGTGAGCTTGGGTACCATCGTCGGCAGCGGAGCGTCTACGTGGCAGCGATGCTCCCAGATACTTGCCCGAGACGACATGAATAAGGCAGTACCTACAGGTATTGGAAAGCAGCAGCTCACTGCTAGAGCTTTTCATCAAGCTAATCAAGCCCAGTAGTTGTGCAGCAGGGGTTGGTGCAGTGTTGGGGGTAAAAGGTCCGCACTGTGCCATGTAGCGCCCGGGCTGCCCTGACCACTCCACCCGCTGTGGCTGCAGCTGCCACATTGCGTTACCTGGCGTCCGGGGGCTCTGACCTGACATACCCTGAGTAACAAACTCCTGAAAGTGCACCTCCCCGCTGCGGACAGGAGATAGGGTCAGTCCCAGAAGAATGGCAGGAGCATATATGCACATGCTGCTGGCGTGGGAACACGTAGGTGGCCACGTACTTGGTGACGCAAAGGATGCCACCCGTGGAGCGCTGCACAAAGCGAACTGCAGAGCACCCGGGGAGGAACTCCACGTCCTCCCTGGGCCACAGGCTGGGGTGCATTGCATGCGGAAGCACCTTGAAGCAGCTGCTTTCCAGGGCGCAGGTGATTTCCAGCGTCTTTTCCACATTGATGTTGCACTGGAGCAGGCCGGAACGAGACGAGAGAATATCAGAGGGGCGGATGTCACGGAGCACTGGGTTCCATACCAGGAAATGGGCCAGCAGAAGCCTGGGCCGTACCTCCACCGGTAGCATGCTCTCTCGTTCAATTGGCAGGGCTGTGTGGCGGAGCCCCATGCCAGAGTACAGCACCGAGTGGAAACTGAGAACTTCGCCATATAGAACACGGTCGCCCTCAACCTTAGTCTTGAACCCTGTGCATCAGGCACCCCCAAAATGTCATATGTTAGCCGCGTAAGGCAAGGTACCTGAAAGCCTATGCCCCGTTTCCTTTCGAGCTTGTGCCTGCAGCTCACCAGAAGCCACGCTGAACCAGGAACCCTTGTGCCCGGGTGACAACACCAGCCTCAGCGCGCCCCTCTCCACCACGGCGGCCGTCTTCTTTACGGTCAAAAACATCCCGGAATTTACGTGCCGCAGCTGCACTGCCTGGCCATAGATGATGGGTTGCCCCACGTGCCGAGACAGCTCGTCATGGTTCACGCGCCGCTCCTTATCAAACAGCATCTTAGCAGAGGTGACGGATTTACGGTCCTCCTCGTTGAGCTTGAGAAAGTGCGGTGACTGGGCCATGTCCTGCATGCCCTCCCTGTCGCCAGTACAAAAGGCAACATGAACTGAAGTGACCGAGTCTGGCGTGGACATGCTTTGGGCAAATTCAGCACCTGGATACGCCATACCCATGCTTTCCCTGGTATCACTCTACGAAGCGCAGAGGCAGCAGCAGCAGCAGCAGCGCACGCACTCAATGAAAACGGTCTCCGCGTCGTCATCATCATTGTCATCTGCGTTGATGCCTGCATAGCTAAGCGCTTGTAACAGGTTTCGCCTTTCTGTGTACTGGTGTTTGTGAAGGACCTCAAAGCAGCAGTCCGCAATGTATGGCGGCGATTCGGCTTTGCCTTTCAGCACCTCGAGGCGGGTCTGCGTGCCCACATGTGCAATGGCACAGAGGATAACAATACAATGTCACATGGCCGCCAAGGAAGAGCAAAAAAAGACACATCAGGCACAGGTGTCTCTCCTTGCACCGAAAGTCGCCACACGAACCCCCTGCTGACAAATGCTGCCCGCTATTCGGAGAGGGGAGGGAGATTAGCTGTCCCCTACCTCAGGGGTCAGAGCAGTTGTGGCCGATACGAACCCCTTGACGTCGATGCCAGCCAGCAGGACCCGGTCACCGAACTTCAGCAGCGCCCGATGCCGCTCCTGCTGCGTGCGGCTCTCCATTCCACCGCCCTACCAAACCCGTTCCTCGCTGCTCGCCACCCCTTGCTATTCCGGCCGCCCCCTGCTCCGGCTGCTACAAATGGGCACCGGCGGATACTCGGCCCCTGTCACCGCTGATGCCCGTAGACCCGCTCGGCACAGCTGCCATGCCACGCCGGGCGACGTCAAAAAGTGTTCCCGCAGTCTTGAGCGACTACTACTAGCGAATATATTGGTTGCACACATGCGACTATTCAAGACGCATTTTGTCGCCCTCCAGCTGGACCCCACGAGCACACCAACGGCATTGCACGCCCCACCGCGTCACTGCCTCTAGGTGCAAGATCCTGCGCAGTAATGTTACGGTATCCGCGACACTCATCCTATCTGGTCGGCCCGTACTGGTACCGCCGGTTGCACCGGTAGGGCGCGGTATGCTTCGCGGTGGCGTCCCTCGTCTATCTGGCTTCGGCGGCAGCAGCATGGCGCGGCAAGCATGGGGCACATATCATTGACAAATGTTTTCCGCGCGGGAAATGGACCCGCCCCTTCGCCCTTTCATCGCGGAAAAGCCCTATGAGTACCTGTGCCTGTACTTCGTGCTTTGCTAAGTAGTACTTTACTTTGCTCTGGACCCTCTGGTAGAGTGGTGGTACTATACTGGGTGCGCGCTAAAATACGCGATGAAACAGCTGATACAGTGAATACTATCAATTTTTTTCGACGTTGTGTGTTAGTCCGGTCGCCGTACCGGGCGCGGGCAGTCGGCGCGCCCCACCCAGGTTGGACCTTTGTCCGGGTGGGGGGAGGTTGCAGTGACTCCGCGGCCACTAAATTTATCTCGGCCGATTTGCCCACCGGCTCACAGGGGGAACCGTATCGGGACCGCCTGCGCGAAGAGTTGGCGCGGCTTCGTACGAGTTATCCGAGGGATATGATCGTGGTTGGGGGGGGGGGGGGGGGGGGGGGGGGGGGGGGATTGGAACATGGATGAAAGGGAGTTGACGGCTCTACTCAAGCGTTGGCGGTGCCTTCCCGGCGGTAAGCCCATGTCGCCGCGGGATGCATCGGCGCGCGAACGGGGTACTTGCCGGAGGGGCAGCTGCCGCGTTCTCGACCACTTCATCGCATGGCCTCCCACCATAGGCCCTCCCCGCCCTCTCTCGCCCTCGGCATGGGTGGACTACTCTTGGGACACCTCCGATCACTTCCCTGTCCTGTCTTCTTTCCCCGTGGGCGCCATCCGTGAGGATACCTGTCCACCTCCCCTGCATGAACGCCTGTCTGCAAGGTCCATTCCCAAACCGGCCCACGGTGACTCTCCCGCTAAATGGCCCAAGCCGTTCCACGATTTTGTCACCGCTAATCCGTTCGCGGTGCTCACCCCTCTAGATGACCCACCTGTAGATGGCGGGCCCTCGGGAGGGGGGGATCCCTAGACACCGGCGCCGACCACTTTATCCAGGCAATGTGGTCGGCGGCGCGTGGGGTAAGGGCCGTTACCAAGCCCAGGCGTCGTGGCCTAGGGCCGCCGCTTCAACGGTCTATCCTAGGTGCGATTAATCGTCGGCGCATGGCC
Organism: Tetraselmis striata; assembly: GCA_006384855.1. Taxonomy (NCBI): domain Eukaryota; kingdom Viridiplantae; phylum Chlorophyta; class Chlorodendrophyceae; order Chlorodendrales; family Chlorodendraceae; genus Tetraselmis; species Tetraselmis striata. The sequence goes on from VCJN01002501.1 coordinate 161,847, forward strand.
TTTATGGCGTGCCGGGGGACTAGGGGCCCTCGGGATGCCGCTCTAGCGTCGGCACACAATGCTGCTGCACGGCATAGGGTCCGGACACTAGTACGTAATAACCGCCGCCGCCAGAGGGAGCGGGCCGTGCTAAAAGCGGTTCAGGATTTTAAGAAGGGTGGTGGGAGACGGGAGTTCTGGAAGTGGGCGCGCGCTCTCCGCAAGGGGCAGGGTTCATTCGAGGGCGCGAACGACTAGCCAGTACGCGATCCGGTATCGGGGTACTTCATACCGAGCCGGGCGAAATCAATGCGTGCTGGGCGCGGCACTATCGGGAGCTGCTGCGTGACCCCCACCCCCTAGCACAACGGGTTGCGATATACCGTGCGGCGTGGGAACACCGCCACGGTACATCGCCACCCATTGCCCCGCACTAAACGGAATTATAATGGGAATATAACCTGGGAGGAACTAGTCAAGGCTCTTAGGCGTTTAAAAATAATAAGGCCCAGGGGCACGATGGGATCACTGCGGAGGCTTTAAAATTGGCGATATACGCCCGAAATAGCCATTTTGGCAGGGCATTGCTGGCCTCAATTTACGGGACATGGACTAATAAGAACTATATCCCCCAGCAGTGGCGTAGCTCGGCCATAGTATCGGTGCCCAAGAAAGGCGACGCGACCGCTATGGGCAATTATAGGGGTACTGTATTTCGATTATGGGTGCCGCTAGGAAACTCCTTATGACCGTCACTACCAAACGCTTGCAGGACGTCTGCCAAGCTATTAAAGGGATAATCCGCCGTTGGCAAGCGGGTGTTATGATGCGGAATGAGGAGGGCCCCATGCAAGTCGCCAGCCTGTTCGATATCGCGGCTCGTCGCCAAGTGGCAGGTCGTACGCGGGCTTTATTGACTTTAGGAAGGCATATGACACCGTACCTCATGAGCTTTTATTCCTAAAGATACAAGCCATAGGAGTTACGGGTCATATGCTTACCTTCATTAAAACTTTATACAGGGACGATAGTATGGTACGGGTCAAGACAGGGGTGGCCCCGGGAACACTATCAGACCCCATACCCATAGAGCGTGGCCTCCGACAGGGATGCCCCGCTTCCCCCATCCTATTTAACATATTTATTAACGATACATTCGATGGGGTAGAACATCTAGGGTGTGATGTACCAGGGTGCACCGACACATTAGCGACAAGGCAACCACTAAGGGTGCCAGGTCAGTTATACGCGGACGACGCTGTTGATATCACATGCTCGTTCGATAACCTGCATGCCATGTTCGCCCAATTCTCGCAGTGGGCGGAGGACCATTTCATGGGGTTTGGGGTACTTAAGTGTGGGGTGATGGCATTAGGCCGATATTCCGACGAGACTGCGTTAAGCAAACAAGCTGCTATTGAGGCGGCCGCTCGATTCGGTATTAGTCGGTGGACGGGACATAATTCCTATTAATGTCCGTGTGTCGGTTTTTAAAACCTGTGTACTGCCGGTTTTAACTTATGGGTGTGAAGTATGGGGCATGGATAGAACAAGCGGCGCAAATAAATTACAAACCGTACTCAATCAGTGCTTGCGGTGCCTCATTGGGGTAGGTAAAAACTCCCCTACCTGGGGTGGCCACTGCACCGATGATGCGGGAATTGGATATTGCGCCCATAGAGGCTACGGCCGCTGCGGCACGGGCTCGGGCGTTCCTTAAAGCATCCGACTTGAATACATGTATAACCCATTTAGTAGATCAGCCAAGTCGGGCGCGCCCTAACACGTGGACGTCAGGGACTGTGCGGTGGTTAGATCGACTAGATAGGGCGAACGTAGGGCTAGTTGAGAGGGCGCACCTTCCACTTGAGCGGAGGTCACTAGCCGCGCGCGATGCCGCTAAACTAGTAAAGGCATCGGTGTGGGCGCGTTACGAATCGTCGGCATCGTTGACACGCAATAAAACCTGGGGTATATATGTCCAAACATCTTATGCGTCAAACCCGTTGCCACAGTACGGTGTGGGTGTCCCCGCGGGCGTTGTGGCCGGGTTGCACATTATGATACAATTACGCACCCGAGTGTTTCCCACTGCCCGCCGAATGGCCCGGATTCATGCCATGCCTGAGCGGTTCCTGGAACACTGCCATGCATGTGGCGGAGGTGAATATGAGACTATCGAACATATGTTGGTAGAGTGCCCGCGGTGGGGGTATCACCGTCATACTTTTGGGTTGTTAGTTCCGGAGTTCAGGGATTTTATTAGTAGTCAGGTTATTGCGTCAACACCTGAAGACTTAACTGCCTTTATTTTGGGCGGGGTCCCCCCTCCCTTCACGGCGCCTTGGATTTCCAAACCCTAAAGGATTTATTGGGAATGGGAAATTTTTCCAGCTATGGCGTCGGGCCCTCCATCACATTGCCTTTTTTGTTGCACATGTATCGCACTCCCGAAATGCTTTGCTCCGCGGGTTGGGGTTTGCCCCAACTCGCATTACTCGAATGGGCCGACGCCCAAACGGGTAGGGCGGGCCTTTCGTGGTCAGTGCCGGGTATTTTTATGGCAGTGTTTTAGACGGTGATCCAACAATGTTGGAAATTCCGTCATGGGCCTCTTATTAGTCTTGCAGAATGCTTCGGCAATTCGCTTAATGACTGTAACGGAGCGTCGCCTGCCAAGGGCTTTCCGTAACTACACCCCTCCACATAAGTCCGGGTTTTGCATTTTCGATCGCAAAGCGCATGCATGGGCGAGGATAACGCCGGCTGCATGTGCATACATGCTAACTACAGTAGGAATAGTTCGGGCGAACGCCTATCGCGCGCTTTATACCCACCCGCGCGACAACACGACCATTTGTGGGCGGCCTTTAAAAAACGCGAAATCAGTGCATGATGCGTTGGCGCCGGAAAATTGTGGGTTGCGCCAACCGTCCAAACCTATGGAAAAAGCGGCACTCGTCGCACCAAACTCGGTGAGTACGCCCCTCGGCACAAGTTGCACACACCGTGCGTGTAGGCCACTAAAAGCATGTCGCTATAGGCACGACGCGACACCCCAACGACAAGTTGGCCACTGTGGGGAGCAATTTTGGGGTGAAAATGCTGCTGTTTCTGTGGCGAACGCACGTAGGAGAGGCGCTCGATGGGCCCCTTGGCGTAGGGCGATGCTCTACTATGGGGGCGCGTGGTGGAATGCCAGCTGCACCGTTTCGTGGGCGGGGTGGCGCGGTAGGGGCGTGGACTTTAATTAACATGAAATTCCTTGAAAAATGCTGTGGAAAATGGCATTTTGGCTGGTAGATGTGTGTATCGCTAGGAGGCGGCACATGCCAAGTGTTGGTGGTCCGTGGTCATCCACACACATAACGCTCTCGCACAGCCGAGTATGGGGCTTAGACACGCACTTGGCGCAAAGCCACGCGCCCGACATGGGTGGGCACATGAGGAAGTGAGGGGCAACTTGGATGATCATCTTTGGGGAATTTTTCCGGGGCCCCCAAAAATCAAATTTTTGATTTTGAAAGATTGGTTTCGACGCAGATTTAAACGAGCAATTGCGTGGTATTTTTAAAACAATTTTCTGAGCAAACCCTGAGAAGTTTTAGTGTTTTAAAGCCAAGGTGGTGTTGCTGAGCGTGGCCGACACTGATGCCATGCCAGTACCGCAACGCGACATGTACTAGCCGCCGCCCACACGGCTGCACCCCAACCAAATGCACCCGAGCCCCTCGCCAATGTGTTTCCTCACGCGTTCATGGCCATCCCGCCGTTTGGTTGCCTATGCACGCGCGTCGGCGTGTGCGTGATACCGACCCTGGTTTTTTGTGCAGTTGCAGGCGACGCCCATCCACGCACCAAGTGCAGCGTGACACCCTAGTCAAAGGTCTTTAAGCTTCGGTTTGAGCCACTCGTCACGCAGATTTTATAAAACCCTCTGAGATTCCAGGGTTTCAACTCATGTACCCTACGTTCAGGTACCCTAGACTTCTGAAGTCTTGAGACTGCCAAAAAGGGACCCCAAACTTATGTGCAGGGGTGTAGATTGCTGCCTAAACGGCCGTCGTAGAGACGCTGCAAGGGTTTCACTGGTGCCAGTCATGTCCCGGGGGCGAAAAAAAAACAATCATTTTGGACGACCTTTTTTATTATTTATGCCTCGTTGTTTGTCCCGCTGTCCGCTCGTTGGTCGTTGTTAAGTACTTAACTGAGTTTAGTCAGACGACGGACCGAGTTCTACTGCGGTCAAACGACTACCACCTGGAAAATATAGCACAGTAGCCAGTCATCGGCTCTGTCTAGAATCTTCCAGGATGGGACAGTGAGCAACGGACTCGCGACCGCACCAGCTCCCGACCTATTTCCCTGCCTACCTGGAGCTACTACTTAGCCAACTGTCTAGACCATAGCGCTCATCCCTTTTGTTGTTGCGCTTCACGCACCAGCAATCGCGCAGCACCTGTGCCGCGAGGGGAAGCGATCATTGTCGATATTTTCCGCCTGTGCTAGCACGACGCCCTGCGCACGGCATGGCCAGGGCTCGGTATGCCTGACAACTCCGGTGACGCCCCTAGTGGCCTAGCCGAAAACCGCGCATCGCCGCGCATGAGGCCGGTTTTGCGGGGCTTACGGAGCTTATGGAAGCCCTACGAAGTGACCTTCAGCAGCCTAGTGGTTCTACACCTGCCGAGCCCCGCGCGCCCGCTAGTAACGCCGCCGCGGCGAGCTCTCAGCACGACGCACTGGCTCGCTCAGAGCTTGTTTCCGCGCCCCAGCCCCACCGCGGTGGCCCTAGTGCTGCTGCCCCTTCCCTACCTAGTCTGGGAGGAGTGGGCTCGTTTAATTGGCCCCGGCTTTTCCGTCCCGCCCAGCCCCGGCCTCTCTCCGATTCCCCAGCTGTACGACATCTCATCTGACGAGACGCACCGGCAGCTCATCGCGTTTCGGCACTGGGCCACTTTGGATCAGTACCGCTCTCTATACTGCTTTGGCTTCTACGATGCGGTGGCCCACGCGGCTCTCTACGAGGCGCTCGCGTCGATTAAGAGAGCGGCAAGCGCGGCGCAGCCCCCTGGTGAGGAGGACCTTCGCCTCCTTGAAGCGGGCATGGCGGCCTACGACGTCTCAAATAAACACCGGCGCGACTTCCTGGCGTTTATCCGCCTCAACGCGTCGAACGATGCGGATGCGCGGACCAAGACAATCGCACAGGTGGTTCGCCGCAGCCTCCTCAAGCCCGGTTTCGCGGACTACGGTTCGGAAGCAGTGGCGCAGCTCAGCGACGAGCTTTTGCGCCGCGAGGCCGAGTACAGCGTCCCGGCGGCGGCAAAGGCAGCCGTACAACAGCGCTTCGGCGTGGGACCAGACCCCAACGAGGAGGAGGAGGACGACGACGAGCCACCATCCAGAGCGCGCCGGCGCCGGCCCTTAGAGCGGTTGTCTCATACAGTCATACTCACGAGGTGCCCGGATAGATTCCCGGCTCCGTCATTTACGGGCAATATCGTCCGGGCCCGTGTCCGGGGTTTACCCCGTTGATTGTTTTTTTTTCGCCCCCGGTTGATGTATTAGCATTTCGGAGTTCGAATGAGGCAACATTCAGATGGCTGTGCTAGACTTAATACGACTGCAGTTGGCGCACCAGGTCAAATGCTGGGGCGGCTTCGGCTTTGGGCGAATTTTACTTTTATTTTATTATAATTCTATTATTATTACTTGCCCTCGTACCACCACGAATATAGTACAGGCGTGCAAAGTAATGAACGAGTAGGTCTTGAAATTGAAATTGATTACAACGTGCTAGTATGCTGCTCTCCGCAGTCCAGACCGGGTAGGTCTTGATCTCCGTGCGCAGGCTGCACGCCACATGTCGCTAAACCGAATGCTGCTTTGTGGGCATATATCCTCATCTTCCCTCGAGCTAGCCGCCCCTAGTAGTCGCACAATGAATGCCATGGCGTATTGTGGAGATATACGCATCTATAGCATTGGTGATTTGGTGGAAGCATTGGTGAAATGCTACATTTTGCTAGATGTTAACGCGCTACATCGCATGTACGGGGTGTACATCTAGGGTTGTCTAGCAGGGTATTTTTATGCCCTACTGTGATAACATGCGAGGTAATGTTACGTATAGCTATCGTGTGTCGCGAGCCCATGGCCGCGCTTGGCGTATGCGCTTCATAAATCAACGATACCCGCCCGCTAGTGCGTGCTGTAAAAACGGAAACCGCCGGTCAGCAATAAAATGCGCAAATAAACTCGCAATGCAAGCGCTCAATACATAAGGTCAAAGTGTGGCTGTAAACTGTGTGCGGTAATTAGTCGCACCCGCACCCGCGCCCGCGCCCGCTAAGTTCGCACACCGTGGTTCGCGCGGCGGGCCCGCCTCACTACGAGGAAATCTGTCCATGGCGAGAATCGAACATGTGCACGGGCGTGCGCGCTTACGCCTTACGGAGAGCGTTGCTATAACGCTCAGACCGCAGCCCGAAAGTAACACTAACGCTTTGTTTTGAGATATCGCTATATCTGGTACCAAACGGCTTGCTGTACCGCGTGGGGCACCGATTGAAGTTGAACGAGCTGTCAAACATTCGTTCATTAATTTTGACGCCTGTAGTACTGCTGATGCTCGTGATAACTACTGCTTGACTGCTTGTTCAGTGCTGTGCTATTACTGTATTAATACTGATGAAGACACCCACCCACCGACCCACCGCCTTGGCGGGCCCGACGACCGTCCTCGGGCCTCGGAATCGCGGGCCCTTCCTCCGCCTCCACCCCCGGCTGGGGATGGGGGCGGGGATCGTGCACGGGTGGCGCCTTGGTAGCCTTGGCCCCGCCCGTGCTGCCACTGCCGCGGAGGAGCAGTGTGAGCTGGACACCGGCGTCTCACGTCGTTGCTGGTCCGGTCAAGTCCCCGTCCGTTGTTCTTTGAGCACCCTCTCCCTTCCTGTCATGTCGGCGCCTCCACATCACATTCGGCCTAGTGCCGCTATTGGAGTGGCCCGGGATGTTGTGCTGGGAAGGGGGTTCTACGTTCGGCGGAAGGGGACGCGACCGAGCTGGCGCGCGGCGGATCTGGCGCTTGGCGGAACAACGCGCGATGGACACCGGCGTCTTACGTCGTTGATGGCTCGGCCGGCTCTCCATTCCCTACTCGTTGAGCACTTTCCCCCTTCCTGTCATGTTGGCGCCTCCACATCACATTCGGCTCAGCGCCGCTATTGGAGTGGCCCGGGATGTTGTGTTGTGGAAGGCGTTCTACGTTTGGCGGAAGGGGACGCGACCGACATGGCGGCGGATTTGGCGCTTGGTCTCTTGCACGCCCGTGGCGCCCCGTTCTGGGTTGGACTCCCCCACTTCCGCTCCTTGCTGCGAGACCTCTACTCCGAAGCCCCTTTCCTGTCGGCGCCTTCACAACACATTTGGCCTAGTGCCGCTATTGGAGTGGCCCGGGATTGTGTGCTGGGGAGAGCGTCCCTACTGCGTGGAGCGGCGGCTGGCTGGTGGCGATGCCTGATCGGTGGCTGTCATGGCGGTTCCCGCCTCTTGTGGCCCGTAGCTGGATTTTCTTCTGAATTTCTGCATGGATTTCTTGAATTTTGCAGCTAGCACATGTAATCAAATTAATACAGATGCGCGCCTCATTTTGCAGGTTTTTTGTATATTTTAGTAGTGACTAGCGACCATATAGCGGCGAACATATTATGCTGCTGCGCCCTATTATGACGACGATCGCGATTATACACGGTAGGCAGACACCCGGCCACGAGACAGGGGAATCACGGCAACATAGCGATAGTATCATAGCGCACCTAGCGCGATCAGATGCAACGGTGACCGGGCAGACTTGCCGCCAAAATGGGAGAAAGGGCAACACATCGTACCACTGTGTCGACAGTCTTGATAGCATGACGCGCAAATTCTGCTCCCGGCATATCATCGCCAAGCCACCTACAAGGAAGAGTGCTTGCGATCAGTAGGGTTAAAACCCCATTTACAACCCCGTAATGAAAATCATCTCTAATAGATAACCATATGAACGCGCACCAGCACCTAACCTACAATACCCATTCATCCACATGCCGATTGCAAGGGTGATGCCCGCAAGCCATATTAAATTGCGGCCTCCGTGCTAGCTCTTCCTCATCGCCGTCGGTATAAATCACCTTCATCAACAGCTCCCGATCCGCCGGGTATGCGTCCTCGTTATCCCATCTCCATCTGACGACATGTACGTTGGGTGATACACACGGGTGGCTGTCACATATGGCGGCGGTGGGCCTATGGCAGGTGTAGTAACGGCGGGACGTCAAGGAGGGCAACATGGGTGGGTGGGGGCTACCTGGCCGAGAAAGCTCCCCCGTGTCCCGAACGTCTTGGTTATGACCGTGCCCACGTGAAGCTCGGCATTCATCTCTTGCGCTGCCATGCTTGCTGCCAGGCCACCATCGGACGAGACCGAACGCCCGTCCCCGCGGCTGGGTAGTGCGGGGCTCGCTGGTTCGTTTCGGGGAGACGGGAGCGGCGGAGAGAGAGGCAAGGGGGATTGCGGCGGCGACAACATCGACGCATCACCCGGCTCGCCCCGCGTTTCAGTCTGACCGGGTCCGGACGGAGCAGAGGCGTGACGGGCGTACGGTGCAGCAGGGGCGCCATCACCACCGGCTGCGACAAGCGCGGCGGTGTCCGGAGGCTCGGCGCACTCCTCCGTCCACCTGTGAGTGTCGTAGAAGCGAGTCACTCGTCGAAACGGGGTCCGCCTAACCGCGTTTAACGACTACCAGGCGCGAGTAGTCGCCTGTATATATCGCGCCTAACGTTAGGCGTCACAGTACTTTAAACTTGGCGGTAAGGATGAGTACGGCAGCGGAGCCCTGCATCAAAGTACTATAGCGAGCAGCGGGTACTCGATAGTCACGAGTGCACAAAGTACGAGACGAGTACACGAGTCACTGTACTTTACGGGAATCGCCGCCCTTCATATCTGCTATTAGGTGCGCGCCTCCTCACGAGTACGCGCGGAAGATACCTGTACCCGCGTGATGACGAGTGATGATGACGAGCAGGCCGGGCAGTACGGTACTGGTCGATACACAACAAAGGCTGCAAAAATGCATTACACGGTAGTCACGGTTGGTTTTGTGATTTAAGAAAGGGGAGGTGCCAGGCTGGATCAGCGGCCAATGAGCGTCGAGCTTCGGGATGTGGTTAAGCGGACATGGGCGCGCCTACTCCTAGCTGGCAAATTTAACGTCAAGGCACCGGACATTTTCGGATTTATGGCGGAGGGGTCGGCAACTGCATAAAGTATTAGGGAAATACTAGAAATTTAATTACAATGGGTCTACTACCGCCCCCGGCCCGTGCCCGCCCCCCCCTGGCCTGCGGCCGGCTGGCTCCGCTGCCGCCGGCCTCTTCCCGGCGCCGACACGTGGTGTTATGCCCGCTGTCGGCTCGGGTGCTGACTGCCCCTTGTTGCCCGCAGATACTTCTGCGGGCATGCTATTCATAGCAGCTGCTGCCATCTGCTGCGCCCCGCGGCTAGGGAGCTTGTTTGACGGGGCTGGCATGATGCCGCCGCGCGCTCCCGTTGCGCTTGCTTCCTCTGGCGTCCAGCCTGCATCCTCGCAGTAGCGTCCTGAAGCGCCGGGGATCTAGCCGCACGGGGAACATGAGCTCGTCGAGCGAGCGGGGGAGGGGGGCTGTAGCCGGTAGACAGGTCTTGCACCGGAGCGCCGTTCTGGTCGATTCCGGACTGCGGTAGTGATGAAAGAAAAAACACTAAGTCGCCGACACTCGGGCAGCGACAACATCAACAGCTAGCTACACGATGAGCAGGTTAACCGGCCGGCAAGCGCACCTTTGCACTAGGGATGCAAAGAACCCTTGCTGCATGCGTCGGCTTCATCGATTGAAGCAAGGCAGCTTGCTCCTCCTCCACGGTCGATTAGGGTGGCACCCGGGCCGTTCAGCTTGACCAGTCAAAAACGCTCGACGTGTCATCGGCGCTGACTGTCGTGAGGTAGTAGCGCAGGGGAGGGCCGCGCGGGACATGCGGGGGCTCGCGTGCTCCTCTCGGCAGCATGATATCTTCCCGCGACACGTCATCCGTCCCGGCAGCGGCATGGAGTGTGCTGACGGAGGCCATGGTGGCACGGGGGACGAGCAGGGCGATCTGCTCTTCATGCGAAGCGGTCAGCATAAATAGGCGAAGAGGAAGTGCCGAAGAGTGAAAGTGCGCGCGCGGCTGGTGGCTCATCACGTACTTTATATCATTGCATCAGTCTCCAGTAGTAATGGTACCTCGGTACCCGGGGCGTCACAATAACATTATCAATGACACTACGATGCATCTGCTGTTGTATGTAATGCACAACGCGTTTCACATTAATCTTATTGCTGAACAGATTACATGCATATCAACATACATACCACAAATGACATGAAATTCACAAAAGTACATATGTGTATAACGGCAAAGACAAATGCAAACTTTTGTGTCAACATCGGCTGACAATACTTGCTCGCGACGATACTGCAGTACACTGCGGCATCCATGCGTAACATTGACCCATGTTGTCAGTATCAGAAAAAATATGTTGTGAGTGTGTCAGGAAAATTAGTGAAGCAGGCATGTGCAAGCATAATGCATGCAGATTGGACATGTTTCGTAAGATAGTATTGCTTAACATTACATTTGGAAACCCCAGACCCAACCGACGCCTATATGTATCATGCGCCTGCCATACTACGCAACTGCTCCCGCAACACATGGATATGCTCAATTCACACACGCCACGGTTGCTGCGTATATGCTACTACTGCATGGCATCAACACCGCCATCTTCCTCATCGAGGGCGGCGATGTCGTAGGCATGAGAGTGCTTCAAGTAGGAGCACCACCCGTGCCGGGCTGCACTATCAGCATCAGCGCAAAGTGCAGGAAAGCAACAACAACATGTAAGATGCTTCAGCAATAATATATAACACAGGTGGCCCATCACCTGATCATCTGCCTCGGCACAGCGTCACCAGCGGCCCTTTGCCGCCGCCCCCTGCCAGCAGTGCTGATGGCCTCTGTCCATGTATATGTGACAAGTCTGCCATGCACATTCCTGGGCGGGAAGACAAAGTCCTGCTGGAAGACAGTGTTGATCGGGCCCTCCCACAGTCAAGTGCTCATAGGCGTTGATAGCACGCATCTCCAACTGCAAACACAACGGGAGGCGAAGTCATCGCACTGTTTTTGAGGTGGCTCTCAGCGACAACGAAATAAGTTACCTTGACCTACAAGCTACGGGCAGCTACGGAGGTATTCTTCGCAGCCTTCATGAACATCGCGGCAGCAAAGGACAGCACTCCGTGCATGAAATTGCATGACGGCAATTTCCCGATGGATAGAACTGCATGGCAACCTTGACGCATTGAGTGCTCAGTGCATGGAGCACTGCAAACATGGAGATCAAGGAGGGCTTCCGCAACGGCAGCAACCAACAGCCCCAACACCTGCTCAAGTCCGGCAAGGTGATGCTCTCCAGGACTGGCCAAGTCACGACGCGCAGCACCTTGATCGCGCACCACCGTGACATGCATGGACCAGCCCATCGTGCACAGCCCCACCTGCCCAAGGCAAAGGCGTGTGCCGTGAAGGCAGAGATGGCAGAGAAAGCGGCGACGAAGCGAAGGAAGATGTGAATGCATTAATTACGTCTAGTGAGCGTGTCCCTTCCCCTTCTCGCCCTTACTGGATTTACCATAGACAGCCATGTCACATGAGCGGCAGGTGCTCGGCTCACCGCTGCCCTCAGCCCCCCTCACCGATGTTGAACGCCTCGCCTCCCGCCTCCATCGTTGCTTCGCGCCCCGCCCTCCTCTGCATGAAGTACTTCCTTTCATATGGCCCGCACTTTACCGCATCCCAGCTGTCAATGCTGTCGTAGCTTTCAGAACTGCGCCGATGTCCGGGGCGCTGAATAGTCGCCTTCGGTGGTGTTGTCTGAGATACCCGCTCACTCTCGCTCCATGCGCTCCTGCCACTCCGTAGCGCGCAGCTTCCGAGCGCGCTCACCCAACTCACGCGCACGCTTTGAGCGCACAGTTCGGAGCGCCTACTGTTCCAGCTTGTCTGCCTCGCTCTTGCCCGGCAGCGCCTCCCACCGGAATACATAGCCACCCGTCTCTATGGGAAGCGGTGGCGGGATTGGTGCGCTGAATCCTAGCCCATCACATCGCGCAGAGCATCGCTATCGTCCATCGGGTGCATAAAATGCGCCTCGCACAGCGCATGCAGCTCGCGCATTGCGTATACTTTGGGATCATCGAAGGCAGTGAGGAAGGGCCATGCCTTTGGATCACTTGGGTCCACTGAGTAGCCAGTTGGCAGCTCCATGTGGTGGCCGTGGCCGTTCATGCGGTCGTACATCGCCTCGGTCACCGCCGAGACCAACGCCTCCTCGCGTACCACTGGTAGGCCGTCTACTGTGGTGGACTTGCCACACTTCCGGCAGAATTCGGAGGCGGCGGGCTGGTGGCCGAAACGGCCAGAACGCACCGAGCGCAGTTCTCGCGTCGCGCCATATCGTTGGGGCGCTGCGTCGGCGCGAAGGGTTTTCAGCCTCCAACCCGCTGTAGCATCAACGGACGATGCGAGAGAACAACGGAGGAACTCAAAAATCCGCCACGGCAACGACCTCAGCTTCCCCTCCCTCTAGCGATATCGGGTGCGTGTCGGGAGGGATCGGTGCCGAGATGTCTCCGATTATGTTTGGCGTGGGTGGGCTGCGGTGAGTGAGTGGGGCAAAAAGGGCGGCGTCCGTACCTGATGCGGCCGAGTGCACAGCCGTTGTTGACCACTATGGGCACCAACTGCCCGACTACCGCCCGGAATGTGTACCCATGGGATAAGGTTTGCGCTCCGGGGGGCGTGATGCGCAGTGGCCGCGCGCACTGGGGGCAAGCGCGCTATGTGCAGCTCGGGGTGGGTGAGGAAGTTTGCTGTGTGATGGACGCGGTGCGCGCGGCCCGCATAAAGTATTGTATTATAATACAGCAGTACTAGCGCAATGTGCGGTGTGCGACAGTGTGCGCCGCAGTGCGCAGTGTGCAACAGTGTGCAGTGTGCGACAGTGTGCGCCGCAGTGCGCAGTGTGCAGCAGTGTGCAGTGTGCGACAAAAGTGCATAACTAGTTCATGCACGATATCCCGGTACTGGTGTGAATTACAAAAAGGGCAGTTCCCCAGAATTAGAAAATCAACACAGCAAGCCGCCTAAAAGCGGCCTGGTACTGGTACTGGTACTGGTGTGAATTACAAAAAGGCAGTTCCGGTACTTGGTACGCCGTCATATCACGTACCATTTGCGTACGGGTACTGCCGTGGCAGTCATGGCGGCCCGGGTACTCGCGACCACCGCCGAGATAAGCTGACTGAAAGAGGATATAGGTGCGGTAAAGCGCGGGGTGATACGGAATACAGTAATCGTACAGTAAAATTGAGTACGGATACAGTACAAGTACCGTGTTAGGCGCGGTTAGGCGGACCCCGTTTCGACGAGTGGTCCTCGAGACAGGAGCGCCACACGCGCCGCAACGCACTCTCTTTATCGCCGCTTCCCAAGTCCCCGTGGCATGCGTCCAACCCTCCCTGCCCTCAAGCATACGGCGCTTGGAGTTGTGACGCCCCATGGCACACCACTACTCGGGGCCGGCGGCTCGCAGGGGCGGGTTTGTGGGTAGGAGATAGTCACTGGCGCTCCGGCTGCTGGTTGCATGGTAAAGTCCCGCGACTTGCAGCAATATTCAGCCGGTGGTTTGAGGCTGTTGGCCGTTGCGATGTGGTCACGGCTGACACAGCGTTAAAGTACAGTGTGGCGAAAGTGCCACACGTTACGGGTTGCCGCGCAAGCCGCGATGTTGGTACAATGTACTGTGGGGATAGATGGGACATGCTACTGGTAGCCTTGAATTCCGGACCGCCGGCAGCCGGGGACTTCATTGCGACTACCGAGCCTAGCAGAAAAGTGGCGATTACACGATATATACAGCGATTACAAGCCCATTCCCTTGGAAAATCGCGATTACGGGCCATTACATTGCAATTACAAGACAGGCTGGGAGCCTAGTGCTATGTCTCAATGCCTTATGAGCTCCCCCCCTTATTCTCTCCCTTGCTACACAACCCCGCATGAAGTGATACTACAGAAACTGAGAATGCTACATATAATAGTGGCTATAACATGCACATGGGATACTAACAATAGGTGATACACACATATAAATCAATCCTTTTCTCGGAAATCCGCGATACGGACTTTCCATTCTCTTGGATATATTCGCGCAGCTCGGTTTGCATGCGACCACTTCCATTCTTTGTGTGTTTGATGTTTTCCACATTACACACAGTAAGTGCGTCTAGTATGAAGCCAACAATGTGCGGAGGTTGAGAAGTGGATTGAAGCGCTGATGATGGTGTGTTTGTGCACAGTGCCGCGGGCATACATGCACGTAGTTATATCGCTACGAGCTAAGGTCTCACCAGAAATGCAAAAACTTCTTGTCTGCAGTTGCGTACTTGTTGCTTGTCGCCTTTTTTGCTTCTGCTCATCCCGCGTTGCGTATCTGCGTTCATTCAGTTCATTCCGAAGTTCCGTTGTGAGTAGATTTCCAGTCCGCTCCACATTTCGAGGTGCACCGTCGCCATTCCTAGTGTCGGTAGCAGCCGCATATTCAACTGCGCAGCCCATTGGCCAGGCAGATTAATTAACAAGTAGTGATAGAACAAGTACAAGTAACGTGTTCCCGGCAATGTTTCAATTGACGTGCACATGTGGCGCCATGACGCGTTCTTGCTATACACAACGGGCAGAATCTTTTCACTTGTATGCAGCCTAGATGAGAATTTAGCAAGTAAGGCCTTTCTGCAGCAAATTTGAACAAGGACAATTACGAAGGCTCTCGTCCCCCTCGGCATCTTCATCAACGACGGTTTGAGTGCCCCGGCCGCTGCTAGGCGTGTCGTCACCAAATTGGCATTGTGCCACATCGGCGGGTGCCATGGCCGGCACACCGAATGCCGCGGATAAAGCAGCAGCTACGAAGCCGTGCATATCGTGTAATAACGATGAACAAACACTTGAGAACCCTCGATCTCCCCCCGAGAGCGCACTGTAGAAAACGTGACAAAAGTCAAAGACCTACCGAAGATCGCCACCCCCGGTGGCACTGGAAAGACGTGGGATTGCAACCAAGCCAAGCTGCCTGCTCATGTCGAACGAAGCGGGAGTTGGTCTCCCATGCATGTCACACACCGCGAGTTCTTCTTTCCGCCACACTCGAAACTTACCGACACAACGCGCAACGCGAACGAGCTGACGCAACCTTTTTGGGTTGTGGGGGGTGGATGGTTGGGGGGTGGGGGGAGGGGGGGTAATGCTATTATGGTATGCATTCTTGAAAAGCGCGAGAAATTCAAGTCGGTGAACGCACCGGCAAAGCAAACACCGTTGGCGATCGTGCCTCAAACTTCAAGCGCCCCCGTCGTAGGCGACATCGGCCAGAGCACGCGATGCTGTCAGTCTCGACAAGCAAGCTTGGATGATCCATCCCTCACTGTCGCTCAACTGCCGAGCAACTGGGGCAAACCACGATAAGGAGACAGTCATGGTACGGCCGAACGCCCACAACCACAATCGTTGCAAATACGCCCGACGCTACTACCTCCTATACACCGCACTAACCATGGCGCTCGTGCCAGGGAAGCCGCATGCACCCCGCGTGATAGCTACCGATTGGCCACCATGTATTGATGCAGGCTTTGCACTCAGTGTGATGCAAATACGGCGCGGGGAGCCGTCCCGGAAGACAGCAGCGTCGCCGCTGCAAAGGATGTTCCCTTGTGCGTACGGCGGGGTGGCGGCGCAAATGCGGGGGGGGGTGGGGGGGGGGGGGGGGGGGGCGGGGGGGGGTCGCCATGTTCGGGAGTCGAACCCCCGGTCCGAGGCGGCGGGGGGGTGTTGGGGTACGACATGTTGGATTTCCCCGTATTTCGTGGCACCCTTCCCGCTTTTTTGCTTCAAAAGCTGCTCCATTTCGAAACTTATTTAGCTCCGGGCGCAGCCATCACCTCGGCACACGCCCCGGACACCTGCTAGCTGATATGCGATCAACGGCCAGGTCGTTTTCCGATCGCGGAAACCCTGAGCCTAGGGCTGGCGCTAGGTCACGCATCGATCCGACGGCTGCAGGTGCGTCTCGGCACCGACGAGGGGGGGGGGGGGTGTCGACGGCAGAGAGGAGTTCCGAGATAAGTTTTACCCATTAGCTTCCAGTGGAAGGGGGCACGGCACCGGCACTTCCGGTACTCCAAAGGGCACCTAAGCGGCTGTGTTTCTACTACATGCGTCTCAAGTAATAATGAATAGCCGAACTTCAAATCGGTGCCCCACGCGGTACAGCGAGCCGTTCGGTACCGGGTATACATAACAAAACAAAGCTTCATTGTTACCTTCGGGTTGCGGTCCAAACGTTTAAGCATCACTCTCCGCAAGCGCGCACGCCCGTGCGCAGGTTCCATTCGCCGTCGGCACATTTCCTCGTAGTGAGGCGAGCCCGCCGCACGCGAACCACGGTGCACGGACTTATTATTAGCGCGGACTTAGCGGGGGCGGGGGCGGGGGCGACTAAGTACCGCACACAGTTTACAGCCACACTGTGACCTTATGTAGTGCGCGCTTATACTGCGATTTTGCGCATTTATTTATTGCTTGCTAACCGGGCGGGTATCGTTGTTTTTATAAGCGCACACGCCAAGCGCGGCCATGGGATCGCGACGCAAGATAGCCGCAACATGACCCCGCATGTTTTCAGAGTAGGCGGGCATAGAAATGCCCTAAATAACTCTAGATGTACACCGCGTACATGCCATGTAACGCATTTGCAGCCGGCAAGATGTAGCATTTCACCAATGCTAGATGTAAATGCGTCCACCACACGCCATTGTGCGACTACTAGGGGCGGCTAGCTGGAGGAAAGATGAGGATATGCCCATAGGGTGGCAATCAGTCTGGCAATACGTGGCGTGCAGCCTGCGCACGGATTACGACCCACCCATTCAATAATGTTGACGCATGTAGTGGGATGGAAAAAGTAGTACGCATTTTTGGTATTATTGCCGATTTTGAAGGCAAGTGTTTGCAGTTTACAACCTTAATGTTGGGGTGTATATGTTTGACTCTATGTGTCTCCCTCGCTCAATAGTTTTGCTAGTCGCCTAGGCATCGACGCGCACAATTGTTTGCATTGTTCTATTGATAATTGCCCCGTTAACGATGAAGTGTATTCTCAAAGCTGCGGAATGTTTTGAACCTCATTCCCCGCAACTGGTCCGCAACGACTATATGCCATATGTTTTTGATAGGATTCAAATCTTGGGAGCACGGAGGTGCGCGACCACTGTGATGCGCGGGAATTTTGCCATGTCAACTTTTTTTTGCCCTATGCTGAGGAAAGGCGCCGTCTTCATAGATCTTGAACGGCTTCCCGCCAAAGAGCCGCGCACCTTCAGGAAAGAATGGATTCTCAATCACCTTGCAGTATTTATTCGCACCCACACCTTTTGTCTTTGTATTCCTTGCGCCGTGTGGATCCCGTGACTGCATACAAGCTAGACACTCCATTTGATGCCAACGCGATGTAAATGCGCGCTTGGTTTGGATGCTTGACTAACTCTTGTTTCACCGGTTTGCCGCGGCGTTGCTACCTCCCTCTCCCCGAAAGCTTTTGCTGCCGAAACATCTTAGAATCTGCGAACATATTGTTTTGTATGTCTGACTTTTTGTTCTCTTTTACCCATAGCACTACTTGCTGCTCGTTGCCTCTCATCCATTGACTTGAACTGCAATCCCTCCGGCCGCCCTCGCTCATATCGCGGCAAACAGTGCTCGTGTTGGCCGTGTTTGCGGTATGCCCACGCGTTCTCAGTCGGCAAGCAATATTGGCGGCCCCTGCGGCCTCCTTTCCCTCGACCATTCGCATCGCTGCCGAAGCAACATTTTTGCTGAGGACGTGCGGCCTCCCTTGCCGCGAAAGGTAACTAAAGCCTTCTCCCGTTTCAGCGCCGAGCCCACCGAAGGACGAAGTTCTCGCTGTGGCCCATCGCCCTCGTTGTTTCAGCAGCGTTTACTTCCGCAGCTTGATTATTGGCGCAGCCCCTTTATCCTCAAGCAACGTCCTTGTTGGCATGTTGCTCGTGTGAGTTGAGCCGACAATTCTAGCCGAGCGCGTCGGCTGTGTTTTTGCTGAGGGGTTGGGGGGGGGGGGGGGGGGGGTGGAGAAAAGTGCCGGCTTGTGGCGCTGCGGGAGCCTTATGGTCTAGGAAGCCCGATGGGCGTGCATAGGCATCAAACTTCCGTGGGTGTCGGCAGAAAATTCGGCGTTTGTAGTGATATACATATCAGCGTGGATAAGTATATATTAAGTCGTACACTTGGCCCCACTACGGATGCAGTGATAAATAGACACTGCACAGTATAATTGTATTTACCACGGAATTCTAGGATTTCCGGCGCGCCCCTTATAGTGTACAATAGAAACGCTGTCATCACACGCAATTGTATGGGGCGCCATCGATCGGCTCCATAACCCGCACTAGAATTTATCAATAAAAAACTATGCGACCACTAGCGGGCGATCACGCAAGGGGTTAACATACCAAGTAGATCCTTGTAGCACGATGAATTTCATGAAGTGGCGCGCACCCAAAGCTAAAAGTTAGCCAAAATGCCTTACACCCCATCCCACTACATGCGTCAAAAGTAATGAACGGGTTTTTAAATTTAACAGCCGAACTTCAAAGCAGTGCCCCACGCGGTGCAGCGAGCCGTTTACTACCGGATATGTATATATATGTATGTATATATATATGTATATATGTATATATAACGGAACGAAGTGTCCTTGTCACTTTCGGGCTGCGGCCTGAACCTATATAAGCGACGCTCTTTGTACGCGTGCACGCCCTTGCGCATGCTCAGTTCGCCGTCGGCACATTTCCTCGTAGTGAGGCGGGCCCGCCGCACGCGAACCACGGTGCACGGACTTATTATGGGCGGGTGCGGGTGCGACTAAGTACTGCACACAGTTTACAGCCACACTGTGACCTTATGTAGTGCGCGCTTATACTGCGATTTTGCGCATTTATTTATTGCTTGCTAACCGGCAATTCCTGTTGCTGGGCGCAGTAGCGGGCGGGTATCGCTGTTTTTTGAAGCGATGCAAATATTTTTCATTTTTAGGTTCTCCTACAAGCCCTGATACAGTGGCTTACCGCACGACCCGCATCCCGATATCAAAGGTGATGTACTCGACCCTAGCGGGGGCGGATCTCCTCGGCGTAGGGCCCCGCTGGGCGCAGCCCAATAGCAGAGTATGCCATGGTCTTGAAGTCCAACCCTACAGCATACCATGGATGGTTGCCCTGGCAAGTGACCATGTGGACCCACCCGTTGACTCGGGGGCTGCACCCTTGCGCAGTACGGGCTGAAGCCCCGGGTCTACCAATGGCGCAGTGAATTCGGACACCATGTGTAGGTGGGATGGTTTTGGAGCAGGCCGTAATTGCAATATTGGCCGTTTTGCAAAACATCTCACTTGCTTATTACATGTTGGCGGCGGGGAGAGCGCGCATTTGTGGCATTAAACCGAGAGCGATCTCTTGGCGTGCAGCCGTACACATAGAACGCATATATGTGCTATATTAAAATTCGTGCCCTCGTGACATTGGGTTATCAAATTCATTACTAACCCTGAAAAATAACGCGCACACTTAGCGCTTTTACACCGAGAGCACACCAAACGCCACTTAGGGCTGCCCCCACGCTTGATGTCATGTTCGAGTATGGCACATGGAAGGGCGCGGCCGGAAACGAAGGCGAGGGCGGATAATGGACCAATCTACAAATTATCCTTGACAAAGGGGGCAAAACTATTGTAGGCGGGAGTATAGACTCCGAGAAGTGATGCCGACTACATCGCACGAGTACAAGTAACGGATGAATTATTACTCGAAGTGAACTCGTATACCATATAAAGCTCCTTTCTTGTCAGCGCCTCCACCCACATTGGCCTAGTTCCGGTATTGGAGTGGCCCGGCATTGTGTGCTGGGGAGAGCGTCCTAACTGCGTGGAGCGACGGCTGGCGGCTGGCAATGCTTGGTCGCGCCGGCTAGTGATGCTTGGTCGGCGGATGCCATGGCGGTTCCCGCCTCCGCCGGTGGTCCGTAGCTGGATTTCCTTGTGGATTTTTCGAATGTTGCAGCTAGCGCATGCAATTTTAGAAACGAATTGTTTACACATCGCACGGGAAAAAGCTACGGGAAAATTACTGTGCTTATTGGTGATACCCAAGCAAAATGATGAAAATCAGGGTACGTGGCCGGACGCAGGCAGCCAAACACAGGCACCCCCGCTTTATTTGGATTTAGACAGAGTGCGAGCCCCTCGGAGAGGAGCCTCGGCCCATGACGGTGTGCGCCTCGCGGAGGTAAAAACGCGCCGGAGGCATCGCGAAGTATAGGAACTGGCCTTGCCCGGCGAAAGACGCAAGCAGTTTGGCCGGCGCGTGGCGGCGGCGGCGCGCAGCGATGCACATGAGGTCGCGGGCCAGGTTGGAGAGCCGACGCAGTTTCGCCTCTGGGGCGCGGAACTGCATGGTGACCAGGTCCAAATCCATGCCTAATAAGTGTTGCAGCTGTTGGGTGGGCTCGGGGTGCGCCTTGGTGGGGTGCTTGGCCAAGCCCAGGCGCCCCCAGACTCGCTCGATCTCGGCCCGTAGGCGTAGAGCCAGATGGCGCAAAGGTGCTAGAAACAAGAAGTCGTCGATGAACGGTAGGAGGCAAACGCCGCGCGCCTTGCGGTGAAGCAAGCGTCGACAGAAGGGCCGGCCGTAGCTGTTGTAGGTCGCGAAGTCTGGTTGACGCAAGTAGCGCACTATGACCGCCATCAGAGTGCGGAAGTAGTAAGGGCTTAGCGACCAGCCCATGGGGAGGGCCGCGAAGCGCCACAGGGTGCCACGTACGTTGATTATAAAGTAGTCGCGGACGTCCTCCCGCAAGCCCAGGGCGTAGTAGCCGTCCTGCAGGTCAAAGGAAAACGCCCAGTCGCCGCGCTTCGCCAGGTACTGCATACGACGCAGAGTTTCGAATCGCATGGAATAGGCCACGCAGTGAGAGTTCAGATGGCGCATGTCTATTACAAGGCGCCACTTGTTGCAGCCCGGCTTCGGTACTAGGAAGACTCGCGACACGTAGTGCTCGCGCACGCCATATTCTAGCGCGCCGACTGATACTAGTCGCTAGCTCTCCCGCTCCCACCACTCGAGCTGCTGAGGCGTAGCGTCTTGTAGAGAGACGCCCCGGTGGAATAAAGGCGTGGGCGCCGCGCCAGAGAAAGGCAGCGGCACTCCCTCGCGAACCCACCGGAGCACGCGCCCACTCGCTCCGATTCGCCGCCACTCTCGCCAGTTCTGCCGCACGCGATGGCGCATAAACGTGGAGGGGCGTGTTAGCGAAACGGAACGGCGGGCCGCACCGTCAGGCCTTGCCCTTGCCCTTGCCCTTGTCGGCGTCGTCGGCTGTGGGGCGGAAGTCTTGGCGTGGGTGGCGGCCGAAGGGCCGGCGCCGGCGCGCTCTGGATGGTGGCTCGTCGTCGTCCTCCTCCTCCTCGTTGGGGTCTGGTCCCACGCCGAAGCGCTGTTGTACGGCTGCCTTTGCCGCCGCCGTGACGCTGTACTCGGCCTCGCGGCGCAAAAGCTCGTCGCTGAGCTGCGCCACTGCTTCCGAACCGTAGTCCGCGAAACCGGGCTTGAGGAGGCTGCGGCGAACCACATGTGCGACTGTCTTGGTCCGCGCATCCGCATCGTTCGACGCGTTGAGGCGGATAAACGCCAGGAAGTCGCGCCGGTGTTTTTTTAGACGTCGTAGGCCGCCACGCCCCGCTTCAAGGAGGCGAAGGTCCTCCTCACCAGGTAGGGGGTTGCGCCGCGCTTGCCGCTCTCTTAATCGACGCGAGCGCCTCGTAGAGAGCCGCGTTGGCCACCGCATCGTAGAAGCCAAAGCAGTATAGAGAGCGGTACTGATCCAAAGTGGCCCAATGCCGACGCGCGATGAGCTGGCGGTGCGTCTCGTCAGATGAGATGTCGTACAGCTGGGGAATCGGAGAGAAGCCGGGGCTGGGCTGGACGGAAAAGCCGGGGCCAATTAAATGAGCCCACTCCTCCCAGACTAGGGAAGGGGCAGCAGCACTAGGGCCACCGCGGTGGGGCTGGGGCGCGGAAACCTGCTCTGAGCGAGCCAGTGCGTCGTGCTGGGAGCTCGCCGCGGTGGCGTTACTAGCGGGCGCGCGGGGCTCGGCAGGAGTAGAACCACTAGGCTGCCGAAGGTCACTTCGTAGGGCTTCCAGAAGCTCCGTAAGCCCCGCAAAACCGGCCTCATGCGCGGCGATGCGTGGTTTTCGGCTAGGCCACTAGGGGCGTCACCGGAGTTGTCAGGCATACCGAGCCCTGGCCATGCCGTGCGCAGGTAGGGCGTCGTGCTAGCACAGGCGGAAAATATCGACAATGATCGCTTCCCCTCGCGGCACAGGTGCTGCGCGATTATTGCTGGTGCGTGAAGCGCAACAACAAAAGGGATGAGCGCTATGGTCTAGACAGTTGGCTAAGTAGTAGCTCCAGGTAGGCAGGGAAATAGATAGGTCGGGAGCTGGTGCGGTCGCGAGTCCGTTGCTCACTGTCCCATCCTGGAAGATTCTAGACAGAGCCGATGACTGGCTATTGTGCTATATTTTCCAGGTGGTAGTCGTTTGACCGCAGAACTCGGTCCGTCGTCTGACTAAACTCAGTAAAGTACTTAACAACGGTTCGTACATGAATCGCTACAGTAAAAAGTTCGCCCCGGGACATCGGCCGAAGCCGCCCCAGCACTTGACCTCGTGCGCCAACTGCAGTCGTAGGTCTGGCATAGCCCATAGACCATTGCCTCATTCGAACCCCGAAGGGCTAATGCATCAACCGAGTAAACCCGGGACACGCCGGGCCGATATTGCCGAAATACATCGGCCAGGAATCGAACCCGGTAACTCTCGCACACGAGACGACCGCTCTACCGAGCGGACAAGGGATGTACCTTGTACATCGCTACAGTACCTGATACTCGGTACATTTCAGGTTTGGACGCTGCAGATTTCTGTAATTTACAGAACACAGGTCGCACCGGTGTCGAATTCCGGGCGCTCATCAACATAATAAATAAGGGATAAGGAAGCAAGGAAACATTTGCGGCATTCATAATTTTACGAGGTTTTACCGATGTTTACTTGACATGCGCGCGAAGACCATTTTCAGTACGCGTAGAGTAGGGGGTCGTCCCGGCGGACAGTTATCTGCTGTACTCGTCGTACAACTATTTGACGCGATTCTTACTGTACGGGACGTGTGGGGGGGGGGGGGGGGGGGGGGGGGGGGCTCCGCCGGCCCCTACCCCGCCTGCGCGCCAGTCACATGCTGCACCCCGTCGACCACAAACATTCCAATCACACATCGTCCAATCCTTACACTGTTCAGGCGGCGGCGGGAGCAAGCGCAGATCTAGCCAGAAAAAACGCCCGGTTTTCAGGGGGCGCGGCTCAGCATAGCCACGTGGCGCTGGTAGCGCCAGGCTGCCCTGCAGGTACGCGCCGGTGGGAGCGCAAGACTGTCTGTCGTGCGGGTGGCAAAGGCGGAGTTCCCCTCGGCGAAATGACCTCGCGTGTGAGATACTACTGCTGGCAACGAGGAGGGTCGTACTGGGAAGGCGGGCAGGCGGGGCAGGTCGGGCACAGCAGTAGAGGGCCCTGGCAGTGTCAACCAAGGACGAGGCCCGCCACCTATGGCACTCCTGGACTCGAAGGATCTCGCCCGCTGGATCGTTAACCCAAGATCACGTGGGCGGAAGAGCCGGGGGGTCGACGGGGGCTTCCAGCTGCCGCCGCCGCGATTCTTTTCCTTATTTGTTTATTAATTCCCTGGGCCATCGTCAGGGCTCGTCGCAGCACCGGCGAGATAGCCAGAAGTGTGGCCTGAGGCAGCCTCAACCCTCTCTCGGCCTTCGTCAGGGCGACGGCGCGGCGTAGCCGCGTGGCAGCGCTCACCGGAGCTTGGAATGGCGGGGTACGACAGCCCCGATGGGAGGCCGCCGATGCCTGAGTGGGCGGTGGCGGCGACGTTGATGCTGGTGGCGTTTGGCATCTACGCCAATACGCTGCACGCTGGCTTCACCTTCGACGACAATTTTGCAGTGCTTAACAACAAGGTGACGCCGGTGCCGCTGGCACTGTGGGGGCCTTGGCTGCCGACTGCGGGCGGGGGAGGCTGGTTCGGAGCTGCTTGCCCAGAGGGCAACAGGAGGAGGAGGAACAGAACCCCCCCCCCCCCCCCCCCCCCCCCCCCCCACCCCCGGGACCCTCTTATCCGCCCGCCGTACCATTCGCCGCCCGACAGGGTCCTCTCCTGCCCTGACCCCGCCCACTGATGGCCACCCCAGGATGTGATGGACCCCAGCATTCCGCTGGCCAACCTGCTGGAGCACGACTTCTGGGGGCAGCACATTGCGGGCGACATGAGCCACAAGTCGTACCGCCCGCTCACCGTCCTATCATTTCGAACCATCCGAAGCTTGGGTGCAGGGGGCGCAGTCAGCGAGCAGGTGCGGCCGCATTAGCAAATGCCCCCCCCCCCCCCCCCCCTCCCCCTATTAGCACACGCCTCTCGCGGGGCTCTGCTGATAGGGCTGGCGCTGTGGCCTGCGGCAGGGCGCTGTGCCCGGCCCGCCGCCGGGATTGTTGCCAGGCCAGCCAGCACCGGAGCGCCAGGGCGGCCCCAACCCCTTCCCCTTCCACCTCGCCAACGCCGCGCTGCATGCGCTGGTCACCTACCTCGTGTACTGCCTGGCGTACGAGCTGGCGGTGGTGCGGGTGGGCCTCAAGATGCACAGCAGCGGGCAGATGCTGGAAATGCTCATCTCGAACCAGATGGCGCGCTCCGCGCAGCTACTGCAGGCGCAACAGGCGGGCCGTGTCGCCTCTGGCCCCAGCAAGAAGCAGGTGCACCCCGTCATGATCCCTCGCGGTGCCCCCCCCCCCCCCCCCCCCCCCTCCTCCAACCCCCCTAATCCCCCCCCCCCCCACAAATGCAGGCTGGCAGTGAAGCACTACCACCTGGTTCCCCGGGCTCATCCGCAATGCTCATAGAAGATGTACCGGGGTTGCCGAAAGTTATTATGTTACATGCCAATTGCTATCCATGGCTGATTTTGATTAGCACACAAATAGCGGCTTCACTGTTTGTAGAGATTAACCGATTGCCTCCATGTAAATTATGCAGTACTTCATATTTTGTGCTTTTTGGGCAGGAAAAAAGATGATGTACTTCCTCTACTGAAAGCCTCATATTCTCTTTACAGTGCTTTCTTTAGGAAAAGCAAATGGTCAGACCTAGAAGACCGTAAATGGTTTTATTGGGTGTGTACATAGAAACAAGATTTTCATCGACGACCCCTCCCCTCGACGCCCTACCCAGTGGACCCAACCTCGCCCCACCCTGCCCCACGCTGACTGTGCCCGGATATTGCGGCGGCATGGGTCAGCACACCGTGGTCCGCAAGGGCAGCAGCAGCAAGCGCGCGTCCACGGAGGAGGTGCAGGCGGGCATGGCGCTGGATCTAGAGAACACGCTGGGCGCGATGTGGCTGGTGCAGTGCGGGCGCATGTCCAGCCGCTGCCAGCGCGAAGCCGTGCTGGCGGCGGTACTGTTTGCGCTGCACCCGGTGCACTGCGAGGCGGTTGCGGGCATTGTGGGGCATGCGGAGCTGCTGTCTGCGGCGTTTGCGCTGCTGGGCCTCGTCGCCTTTGTCACCGCTGTCAAGAGCCGGGAGCTCTTTGTGCTCCCCTCCTGCCAGCAGCAGTACGGACGGCAGGACGCAGGTTCCCCCCCCCCCCCCCCCCCCCTCCCTCCCCCGGCTCTCTGTCTGGCTGGCTGGCGCTCTGCGAGCGTGTGTTCGAAAGGAAGAGCGGGAAGCAGGGGGATTTATAGCTTGGCGTGCGCGCACCGCTGCATTCATTGGTTTCCATCATGCCGCGGAGCGCACGGCAGCCGGGGCTGCATTCAGGGTGCACGGGCTTGGTGAGGGAGGGGGAAGCAGGATCGAAGCATGGGGGGGGGCAGCCCTGCGCGGACGACATGGCCTGCCGCCCTCCCTGCATGCCCTCCGTTGTCGCCTCTAGAGAGGCACCGCTGTTTCATATCTTGGATACAGCTAGGTGTACTTGATTGTTGCGGAGTGATAGAGCTTTGCCCCTCAGTGGGGTGTCTCGATATGCCTGGAACTTGGTGTAGGGCATTCCTGCCCACACCTATGTGTGGCCTGATCAAGGGAAGTCAAGGAACTACAGAGATTCCTCATGTTGATTAGTGTGCAGTCAGGAATGACACTGCTTGACCCCCTCCCCCCCCCCTTTGGTGCTAGCAGGATCCAGCCAGACGGGCTCCAGTTCTGCAGACACCATGTCCGGCGAAGAGGACATGGATGGCATGTCGGAGCCACAGCCTGACCTACTGAATCCCTTCGCGCACTGGGTGCTGGTGCTGTTTGCCGCGGCGTGCTGCTGGGCGGCGGCGCTGGCGAAAGAGATCGGCATCACAGTCGCGGGCTCCATGCTGCTGTTCGACATCCTGCTGGTGCCTATCGAGGCCGTGCCCACCGGCGTCTCAGACGATGCTCGCGCGCGCGCCATCGCGTTCAGGTCCGTGCAGTGGCGCCGCAAGCTGGCGCGCGCTGTGCTTCTGGTGTTGACCACTGTGGGCTATATTAAAATGCGCAATTTCGTTGCTGGGGACCACCTTGTCCGCATCTACCGAAAGGTGCCCCCCCCCCCCCCCCCCTCCCCCTCTGTCACCCCTCTTTCCCCGATTTTTGGCATTGCTGGTTTGGGGGTTGGGGGAAGAGGGGGGGGGGGGGGGGGTCATTTTATGCACAGCGACAGTATTCACGGCGTGTCAGAGCCAAAACATCGGTTTCTAGGGTGATCCTGATACTAACCCCCAAAGCGGGTGATTTAATTCCACCAAACGTAACCTAGATGGATTCATCAAAAATTATAAGAGCAAAACATAATCATGTATTGTAAAATATGTATTGTAAGTGTAAGTTATGTATTGTAAAATATTCAGGATGGCAGGCAAAAAGGCGGCTCCTTGACAACATCAATTATTAGGGAATCCAGCACAATAACACCAAGATCAGCCTGTGGCGGTCTTTTCTGGATGTCTGGACGTGACTGTGCCACTATGCTGCCCGGCTTGCCGCCAGGTGGAGAATCCTATTGCCTTTGCCAGCAGCTGGGAAACGCGCTGGCTGACCACCGGCTACCTGCACGCCAAGTACGCGTCGCTGCTGGTGTTCCCGCTGGAGCTGTCTGCGGACTGGAGCTTTGCGTGCATCCCGTACGTCGAGGAGCTGGCCGATCCGCGGAACCTCATGACCGCCGCGCTGTACGCGGTGCTGCTGTGGCTGTCGATCGCCTCGCAGCCTTGGGAGATTCTGGTGGAGCTGTTTGGGCGCAGCCGGCCGCACGACAAGGGCGGCGCGCCCACAGCGATGTTTTCGCTCAAGCCGGTGAGGGGAGCTCTCAGCGCCCACTTTCCTCTTGCGCATACTTGTCAGCGCGTTGGTACTATACCAACGAAAAGATGCTCCCAACGCGAAGTTGGCACAGTATATTGCCAGACATTAGTAACTGGTTTTAACAACCCGCAAAACTCATCGGAATTATTATGGCACCTTATCCCCAGTGACGGTGTTGAAGTGGTAACTTGTAACTGTCAGGCTTGAAACTCCTTTAACTGGGGCCGCTGTTGTCGGTGGTGGTTTACCCAGGCGGAGAAGGACAGTGGCAGCTCGCAGACGCTGCGCTGGTACGGCGTGGTGGTGCCGCGGCTGCACGCAGCGCGCTGGCGTCTCTTTGCGATGGCAGCCCTGGTGGTGGCGCCCTACTTCCCGGCCTCCAACGTGAGCACCCCCCACCCCCCCCCCTGAAGCCCCTGTAAGCCACCGCCTAGTAACCTCCCTCTTGTTTGGTCTCTTATATCAGGTCCTCTTTTATGTTGGCACCTTCATTGGGGAACGGCTGCTGTACTTCCCGTCCGTGGGCTACTGCATCTTGCTGGCGTACCTTCTGGACTCTCTGGGTACCTCCATGTCGCCTACCACGTCCTCCCACTTCCCGCCTTGTGAGGTGAGCGCCCGCCCCCATGTTGGGCAGGCAGTGCCAAATGCTTATGGCCGTGGTGGCCTAAGCGTGTGTACCAACATGCCAGGCAGATGTGCCTGCCGGAGTGAAGGTGGCTGATTGCAGTTGCTTCCTTTCGCCCTAGGTGTCATTGTCACAGAAGATGTCCACCGCTAACCCGTCCGGCAAGCCGGTGCCGATGACAATGGTGGACGTGACCCAGACGCCCAAGGCGAGCGGCGCAGCTGCAGCTCCGCCTGCTGGCACCATTGCCGGCAAAGCTGGCGGCGGCGCTGCCAAAGCAGCCAAGCCCACGCCTGCGAGCAGCGCTCGCTCCATCCCCGTCGCCTCGCACCACAACCCGGACAGCCTGGTCAGCATGATCAAGTCCATTGCGTGCATCACGCTGGTCAGCGCCATCCTGCTGGGATATGGCGTCCGATGCTCGCTGCGCAACCGCGACTGGGAGAGTGAGGAGACGCTCTTCCGGTCGGCGGGCCAGGTGTGCGGCGCGTCGGCCAAGGTGCAGCTAAACCTGGGCATTCTCATGCGCCGCAAGTTTAGCTGGAACATGGCATTGGGCCACTTCCGCGCAGCGCGCACCATTGAGCCCAGCTACTGCGAGCCCACGTACTGGTACGGCCTCACGCTAATAAACCAGGGTCAGCACATGGACCAGGGCATCAAGGAGCTGGAGAAGGCGATCGCCTGCAAGTATGTGGCCAACGAGGCGGTGCAGGCGCTCAACACTATATACAAGGCGCGCCGCCATTGCCCCCCCCCCCCCCCCCCCTAAAAAAACACCCCAACACTCTCCTCTTGGCCCATCAAATCCCGAACCATCAAGCCCTAACCTTCCCCTCCCACCATGTTTGTCACAGGTCATGCACGAGAGCAACCCAATGGACGGACGCCACCTGATGTCCTGGGCCCAGGTGTTGCTGCGGCCCGAAGTGGGCCGGCCCTTTGAGGCGTGCAACCTGATGGAGCAGGCGGCGCTGCTGGCCGTCACCGGCCCGGTGGTCAACATCACCAAGGCCAAAGCTGCGGGAAACGCCTGCCTCAAGGCCAGTCTTCCCACGCCCGAGAGCGGGCTACTGCTGCCGGCCGGCCTGTCGGCACAGGGGGCGGCATCCGTGGTGGATGAAATCACCGCCCGCTTTGCGCGACTGAAGGAGTGCGTCAAGGCTCGCATGAAGGTGCTGCACGGCTCATGGCACAGCAGCCCCTTTCGTCTTCTTGACCGCAATAACAACTCTTTAGTTCGCCATATATTATTGGTCCTTACGTCCTTACCCCCTTGTGACAGCCCATAAAAAGGAGAATGAGGTGAGAATGCCGGTATACTGGAATAAACACGAATATGGCATGGAATCTCCCACTCGACAGTGCAAAACAATTCATTGATTTTTTGCGACCGATGAGCCCGATTAATTGTTGCGAAAATGATACAAGATGGAGCCTGTATTTGCGAACGGGCCGGACACGGGGCTGCGCATGCGCCGGTGCTGAGCTTCTATGCCCATTTGCCCCGCGCAGGTACTCAAGCTGATCCACCTGTCAAGCAATGATGTGAAGCTCAAGACGGTCAAGGCGGCGATGTACTCATACCTGATGAACTTTGCAGCCAAGTGCCGAGCACCCATCACCGCGCTGCCGCAGCCGCCAGTCAAGGGGGAGCCCACCCTGCACATGCAGCTCGTACATCGCGTGCAGGCAGTTGACGCAGAAGATGCGTGGTTGCAGCGCGAGTGGGGCGAGGTGTGATATCCCGGGGAACCCCCCCCCCCCCCCCCCCCCCACACACACACACCTTTTCCCATTCTGCATCTCAGCGACATTGTCAGCCGATGGCCCTGACAAGGGAGCGACATTGTCAGGGCCATCGGCTGACAATGTCGCTCCCTCGCAGATTTTGCTACTGGATGGACGGCACCGCGAAGCAGCCACCCACATGGAGGTGGCTGCCATGCTGCTAGTGTCGCAGGTGCCTGCCTCCTCCCCCCCCCCCCCCCCCATATTTCCCAGCTGCCATTGTCCTGTATTACCCTAATCAGTGCAGCCCGAAGCCCTCAAATCTCTGCGCCTGCCTTGAACAATAGGGAATAGGGGCCACTGACATTGGTACGGGGGAGTGAGGAAAACATAGATGGGTGCCGACGCGGTAATCAGGACACTGCAAATAAGATCCTGCCTTGCCTGTCGGAGATCAAATATAGAGGAAACAATTTGCAAATGTTCCCAGAGACAGCATGTATCCCCAACATTAGGCTTGTGTTACTGGTTCTTATGTGTGCGTCGGCACCTGTACTGACGCCGGCCATTCATTGGTGAGGCGGCAGTGACGCCAACGTAGGGTGTATCCGTACACTGCACCACTGACCCCCCCCCCCCCCCTTTGCCTGATTCTCTACCATCAGCTGAAGTCGCTAACGGGGGGCTCTTCGGCCACGTTATTGGCGGAGAACGGCACCGGGCTTGTGCTGCCCATTGACTCCGCGCGCGCAGCGCTAGGCGCATTCGACAAGGCGCTGCAGCTGGGCCCCTCCGACACGTGCCGCACGCAGTACAACAGCTGCGAGACGCACCTCCTGCTGGTGCAGCTGCTGGGCGGTGGTCCAGAAGCCACGGTGGAGCGCAAGGCGGCCAAGGAGCGCATCCGGCAGCTGTACCTCGTGCCCGCATGCCGCTCTTATAGCCGGCTGCTCAGCAACGCATTCACTGGCGGCCCTGCCAAGACCTGAGACACCAAAGCCGCCGTGTGGCAGCGCTGTAAGCCCACTGTTGAACGGTGTCATGCCAGGAACGTTTCAGATGGTATTGGGGGCGAATCGGCCGGGGGGGGGGGGGGGGCAGCTGTCAGCGGGAAGGAGTCCACACACATTGTTACAGCTGTGCCAAGCATCGCGCTCCGGGCTGATCCTACGCGCTGCCCTGTGGCATCGTCTGCGCACGCACGCAGCAGGCAACCCCCCCCCCCCCCCCCCTTTTTACTGCAGACCATCTGGCGGCTCCTTGGACGGCGCCTTGCAGCCCGCTTGCTGTGTCCCCTTGGCCGCATCCTGAGCCTTCTGCGTGATCTGCTTGACCTCCTCCTTGGCCGCGGGGCTGGCAAGCAAGCCAGATGAGGGTGTGTTTTTAATTGGGGGGGGGGGGGGGGGGGGGGGGGGCTCAGCTCAGCTCAGCTCAGCTCAGCTCTCAGCTCTCAGCTATCAACAAATCCCCCCCCCCCCCCCGGCCCCCTCACCCACCTCTTCCCCGCCATAGCTGCTGGTAGGCCTACCTGCGCCAGCAGGTCATGGGGCCACGCACCTGCCAGCCTGTGCCTCATCCACCCACGACCTGATCGTCTTGAGGTTCTGCCGCAGCATCTTGCCCCCCGTGCGGACGTCCGCCCGCAGGATGTAGTACGCCGACCCCAGGAGCCCTGCCAGCCACGCTGTCAGCTGCCTACCGCGCAACCACGTAGCCCAGGTTCGTGGGGTGGTTTTGGAACAAGGTGTGTTGGGTGGTGGGGGGGGGGGGGGGGGGGGAGTGGAGGGGGGGTGCGGGGTTCTCACCCGCCGTTATAAGCAGGTTCGTCATCGTCATGGTGAGCCGGCCTGTCGACAGAGCACGGCGACTGCAGGAGGAGATGCCTCTCGGGTCTCTCGCCCGTTACGAAGCTCGTGGTTGGATAAGGTTTTTGCCTGTCAGCCGCGTTGCTTCTTCGTTGCGGCCGTTGCTGATCGTCACGCGTTGGGCTGAGCAACCTACCAGTACGCGGGTAGAGGCAAGCGTCACGACCAATGTTATAAAGACTACAGGTAGTTTACCAAACCCATATCATTACAGGTAGTAGCTTCGGCATCGCCATCTTCGGGGCTGGTCGAATAAACCTGCGTTCAATTGATAACTGGCCAGGATCATCACCCAGCAGGTCGTGAGCAGTGGCGCCCCGCCAGCCGCGCGCTCGCGCGCAGCAGATAATTGCATGAGCTATAAACAATATAAAATACAAATAAAATATAAGTAACATATAATAACACATATATATAAATTAATTACATGAGCTAGCAGCAGAAGGCGATATCGGAAATCACCAAAATAAAAGGCAATCAGAAGGGCAATAACATATAAATCCTATTCATTAATATTGCTGGATCGCTGCCGAAATGGCCGTAGTCGTACAGACACTGCAATAAGGGTTTCACTGGTGCCTGTCCTGTCCCGGGGGCGAAAAAAAACATCCTAATCATCCTTATTTGCTGTATAGCTGCAGAATCAGATTTCCGCCTACAAGACTGGGGTACCCGTACCGTACCAGCGGTAGTCGCTGCCCTTTTTGTAATTCACACCAGTACCACCGGTAGTCGCAATAGATTACCCGTACCAGTAGGACCGCATGACAGGACCAGTGGCTGGCAGCTTTAGTGGGAAAAAACCCGAAAAGGGTTTAAGGGTTAAGGGTGTGCTTTTTCAGGGTCTAAGGTTGTCTTAAGGGTTTCTTCAGGGTTTAGGATCATTAAAAATAGGCGGATAATGATCTATTACAGGCATTTGGTTTCTTAATCGCCTTTTGCAGCTAGCTCATATGTAACTACTATGATCACAGGCAGTACCGTCTACCGCGCCCACATGAGATGATTATTTCATCAGGCACTTGCCACCAGTACCTACCTACTGTAAGGATATGTACCACAGAAATCCCCATGTGGGTACCCAGTGCCTGGTGCGTTTTGCGCAGTATCCTTGCAATTGGTGCTTGCTTCTACGCACGCATCGGATCCGGGTTCGATCCCGCGGAAAAAACATATAATATGATATGATATCCCGCAATGTTGGATGACCCGGCCAATGCGGATCGCCACCGAGTCCAAGCCAAACGTTGCTGGAGGAGGATCCTCCATCCTATGGGGGGGTGGAGTGTAAGGATATGTACCACACAAATCCCCATGTGGGTACCCAGTGCCTGGTGCGTTTTGCACAGTATCCTTACACCTACCTTTCGGTACCAGTACTCTATAATATAAAGATGGAATCATCTCAAAACCAAGTTGTCCAGGCAAGTCACTCTTTGAAGCAGTCGTATGTCGTATAAATTTAAACTGCAAATTCAGGAGAGGGATCCAAGCCGTGCAGTCCTGCAGTTCCCGTGCCCAGCGGAATTCTTTGAAGCTTTGATGAATAGCAAGAGATGAATAGATGATCCCCTCTCCGTGTAAGAGGGTGGACCTCAACACCATATATCGTTAGCTATTTACAAAAGCCAAGGTAGCTGCTTGGGGTATCCCACAATAAAGCTAGCTACATTTTACGCCCACAAGTCACTAGTGCGAGTGGGGAGACAGTATCAATATGAATAATGTGTATCATACTTCGAAATGCTACTACTCGGCTACATTTTTAACTTACCTTAATCAGGATTGGTTAAAAAGGTCACCCACCCGTTAACACAACAATCATCTACTATGCATAGGCAGCTTACAGCACAGGTGGCCAGGCTGTATACTCTGGTATCCATTCGCAATACAACATGTATTAACAGTTACAGCAGATGACCGCACAGTTGGAAGAAAATAGCAGCCAGGAGTGGTGGCTTTCAAGCCTTAAACTGGGCTGTTGAGAAGTGGCAAAAAACTCAAGGGTGACATGGAGATGAGCTTACATTACATATACCATATTCATGTTTAAGAAACATGTGTTGAATACATTGAATTATGCAACTGCAGCTTCATCGAATAACGTTATGTAAGTACTACCTATTGGCAGATTGCCATAATAAACTATTATACGAATAGACTAAGACAGTATGTGGCATGTCGGTGCTGTTGATACAAAAAACTGGCTTTACGCTGATCATAGCTGGAAGGACATCGACTGCCATGGAATGGGGCCCCCACTTGGCTGCTGCATCGTGGGCCCGCATACATAAACTGATGCTGCATCTGGGGGGTAGGCGCAGGCTGCAAGAACGTCGACTGAGCAGGTTGCAGATGGCTGAGCAGGTGGCTGTTGCTGCATCAATGTCATGTAATTTGTGCTGATTGTCTTGTTGGCATTCTTGAGAGCCTCGTTCTCCTGCCTTAGTCTCTCCAGCTCGCTTTTCTGGCTCTTGTTTCGCCTATCCACAAGGTCCATGAAGCGCTTGTTCACAACAAAGCCGATATTATTCTCCTTCTTGACCTTGACGCAGCTGGGGCGCTGCATGCCAAACAGTTTGCTCATGAAGCCGCCAGGGCGGTACGTTGCGGTCACCTCGTCTCGGACCGGTTCTCAGCCACTGCCTTCTCCTCTTCGGAATGATTCTCTGAAATCGCGCCCATGTCGGTGTCCTCATCAAAGCTCCACCACTTTCGCAGTCTGACCGGCAGGGTCGTACGACATCCGAGTCACGTCGAGGGATCCATGTCCGAGGTCATACGACACGCGGACCTCCATGGACGGGCGACGGGTATCGAGTGAGCGACGGGCGTCAATCGAGGGGCGACGGGAGTCGGTGCTGCCACGGTTGCTGCGACCAGGATACATGGGAGCACCGGATCTCGCGCAATATTCCATGCTGGCGCGAGGTCTCTCCATGCTGGCGCGAACATTCAACTTTACGCTTCTTAATGGGCATGACGGCGGTGCCGGAGCCGGGGGCGGAAGCACCGGCCATGGCGGCGCCAGCCGCGGTGAATTGGCGCCCGGTCATAACAAGGCCTGTTGGCTTCGACAATCATACTGCCGCTTCCAGAGTTTTGCACTTTTCCTGCGAGGATGGCAGTACCCAAGAGGGCGGTGCAGCTGACAGCTGGGCGGGGCTGGGGTGGTGCTGTGTTCGAGCGCGATGCGCAGCGAGTCCTCGCACAGTGAACCTGTAGTTCCAGCGTTGGCAACTTAGCTGAGACGCTCTCCGCCGCAGAAAATCCTTGCAATCCAACTGCAGCCGCGATAGGCAAACACAGTCCACAATAGCCTGCCGAAAACAATACGAATCTCCTGAGTGCTGGCCGGGGGGGGGGGGGGGGGGGGGGGGGGGCAGTGTGCAGTCGTGGAGAGCAGTGTCAAATAGATTACCTTCGGAGGCCTGCCCGGTTTATCGTCCTGCCACACGAACACCCCCCCCGTGCATGTGTTCCATTTCCTGTGCGCATCATGAGCCTTGACGATGTTTTGGCGGCCGCTGATTTGGTTTCCACACTCGTGGCGCGTTCCCCGCACGGCAACGCCACGAAAAGCGCGCCCAAAAAGGTGATGCAAGCTGGTAAACCACGGGCAGGAAACTTCGGTTTTGAAATCAAATCTTTCGGTGCGACAACCTGTGTCGCGGCGATATCTGTATTGATTCTCTCATTCGTGTCGTACGGAAATTGCATACGAAGAACCTCGACTTTTGTCAGGGAGCCAAATTCAATATTGGCACATGATGTACTGTTCTAGACAGGCTGGCATGCTTGTCGCCAAATAGAACACTGGCAGTGCCTATCGGCATCACGATTCGATCTCGAGTGCTGCCTGACATCAGCCCCGCAAGCAGAATCGTCACCTGCACCATTCCTGCACCCGCCCGGGGGCATTAGGCCGCCAAAGTTACTTTTCACTGATGCATTATGCTGTCCTACAAATAGCCAGACAGTATTAGCGACTACAGTACCGCGCAATTGCTGTAGTGGACGTGTTGCCTTTTCGGGTGGTTCCCTGATCGCCTTTTGCAGCTGGCTCATGTAACTGTATATTACAGTACCTAACGATACGACTACCCTGTAAGGATTAATTGCAACTAGACCCGTTGCAGGAGAGTGGATTCCAGAGCCGCACCGGATCAATTGTAGTACCCCTGTAGTCGCTAACTTGTACAGCCCCGCGTCCCGCCAACCCGCCGACCCGCCGATCCGCCGACCCGCCGACCCGGGGCCCGGCGTCCGTCGACGGACGAGAGGCGAGGCGGACGGGCATCGGTCGTCCGGCGTCCGGCGACGGACGAACGACGGCGTCCGGCGTCCGGGTCCGGTCCACGCGGCGGGCTCGGCGCTTCGCGCCATGCCCGCCCCGTAGACCTGACGACCGGCCGACCGGCGGCGGCCGGGCGGCCGGTACACGGTACCCGAACCGGTGTGAATTACAAAAAAGGGTTTTAAACCCGAACCGGTACAGGTTGTCACGAGGTAATATGAGCGCGACGGTTATATTGGCCCTGCGCGGAATTACGACGGAATCTATGATGCGGGTTTTTATTGTCGATATTATTATGCGGGATCATTGTCGATCTATCTTAATAATCTATTGCGAAAACCGTTCCGAAAATTGGCGACAGACAGACAGACTCAGACTCCCCTTGTAATTTCACCTTATATACCCCCCTCCCCCCCCGCTGCCTGGGTGGACCCGACGACCGCCCTTGGCCCTCCGAATCGCGAGCCCTCCGTCCGCCTCCACCCCATGTTGGGAGATGGGGGCGGGACTCGTGCACGGGTGACACCTTGGTAGCCTTGGACTCGCCCGTGTTGTCACTGCCGCGGAGGAGCAGTGCGAGCTGGACACCGGCGCCTTCTGTCGTTGCTAGTCCGGTCAACTTCTCGTTCGTTGTCCGTTGAGCACCGTCTCCCATCCTGCTATGTCGGCGCCTTCACCTCACATTCGACCTAGTACCGCTAATGGAGTGGCCCGTGATGTTGTGCTGGGGAGGGAGTTGTACGTTTCGCATAAGGCAACGCGACCGAATTGGCGGCGGACTTGGCGCTGGGAGGCCCGCGTCGGTTACCCACCCGTGGCGCCCCGTTCTGGGTTGAAACCCCCCACTTCCGCTCTCTGTTGCGAGACCTCTTCGAAGCTCCTCAACTGTCGGCGACTCCACCCACTGTGAGATTCAGATGTGACGTAAATGTGCCCTACTGGTGACGAACGACGACATACGGGGACGATACGGACGA